>JBBMKE010431635.1:0-10331 GCA_037834125.1 Lippia alba
TTTTCTCAATACGTAACCCAATAAATAAATAATTAGAAATTAATTTATTTATTGTAGGAGACTTTCAATTTTAGGAATGTTGAAAAGTCCAACTTCCTATTGTAGGAGAGAGAAAGTTGTTTCTTGTTTGGAATTGAAAAATAAGTCAAAAACTTTATTTTTCCAATTAAATTAAATAATTAATTAGTTAATTAATGAGCAAGAAAAAGGCCCACTAGGGTTAAGGAAACCCTAGGGGTTTGAACCCCTTAGTATAAATAAAGTGTTGGGGCTTTCTCATTCTTTAGACTAACTCTCAAGAAGTGTTACGTGTTTTCGAGAAAAAATTAAAAGAAAGTTTTCAAAGCAAAATCTCGTAGCCTAAACACAAGTCACAAAACTAGCATTCTCCCTAGCTTGATCGTGTTCTGTGACTGGCGTGGATACGCTTTAGAGTATCGCTGTTTTAGGATCTAATCGAGGGCTGTTCGAGGGATAATTCTGCGTGAAGAGCGTTCTAGTAGGTGGTACTAGCGTCACAAGAAAGCTTCAACCAACGTGAGTATCTTGAAACCACGAACCCAATATGATAATCGAGAGCTTTTCGGTCCTTCTTGTTTGGAAAAATTTTAATTTCCGCTGTGTTTTCCTTTACTGTTTCCAACAGGTGGTGGCGGTTGCATTCATCGGTGGCAGTGTTTTCAAGGTGCGGATGATGGTGGTGGTGGTCGTCTTTGGCACTGGTAATCGGTGGTGGTGGTGGGCGTGACAACGACAAGGCAGGCAGTGTTTACGGTGGAAAATGGTGGGGGCGACTGGTTAAAGAAAACGATGGGGCCACTAGTTTTGAAAGAACTCTCTATATGAAAGTTAGGTTATGTTGGTAGGATATGGTAGTGTTTTGTTTATGAATAATGTATAAGTTAATTTATTAATTTTCTAATTAAGGTCGATGATAACTTCCACCCGCTTCTTTAATGGTTAGAACCCACCAGCTCCAAAATATCCTGCTTTCCTATCTTCTAAGTTATGTAGACATGAAAAGGGTTAACCGATGGCCCGACTCCCCGTGTTTCCGTCGTATAGGTATGCACAACATACGTGTGAGCTTTTGAGAGTTAGATTCGAATATGCATGCTTGTATGAATTATGTGACAATGTTTTTAATTTTAATCTTGATTATTTTCTTTAATTGTCATTCATATCATATTATTTCATTTCATAACATGTAACATATAGTTTCATTACATAAGCATTACATAATTTTATAACATATACTTATATATTATATAATTATATTTTACAAAATTCATATATTACACTTCATATATTTCATACTCATAAAAATATTCTTATACTTATATACATTTCATTTCATTTCATACTATATTATATAATCTAATATATATACACATATACTTATATATATAATAATTCAAACTCACTCTATACATACACATATACATACATATACTTTTCAACAACTATCTTACACTTTATATTATATCTAATATATATCATATATAGATATACAACATACTTTCCCAACAACTACATCATCTCCATTCTTCCTCTTCTTCTCATTTCACAAGAACACAATTATCTCCATTTCCTCCACTTCACACGCCCCACACATTGATTTAGAAGAGTTAGGATCCTTCTTCATCCAAGCAGCAATACTTCATCATCATCAACATTTGCATTTCTTCCTCTTCATTTTCATCTATTCATTCAAGGCATAATTTGAATTTTTACCAAATGAATAGTAAGGGTTTGTAGATTTTGAACTTTGATTGATGATTTATGGTATGCTTTGGTGATGATGTATGATATTATGAGATATTTAATGCATGAAAGTGATTGTTGATGAGGAATTAATGTATATGAGCATTTATAAAGGGTTTGATGATATCTGTGTTGGGTTTTAACATTTTGATTGTTTGTTTGTGTTTAAATTGAGTTATATGTTGTATATATGTGATATATTCATGTTGGGATTGCTATATGATGCTTTGGTGTTGATTGGTTTGGTTTTGGAGCATTTTCATGCATTTACGCAGGGTACCCCTGCTTTCGAGCAGAGGGTCCCGAAACTTAAATCAATCCCGGTTGGGACCCTATGTTACAGAAGCTAGGATACCTTCCCAGAAGGTTGTTGTGACACCCCGTCTGATCAGCAGTACAAGTATGACGTATGTGTGTGATTTAAACTATTTATTTCCAATTAATTATTATTCTTTTCTTTGGAATTTAATTCATTTGTTTGAAATAAGTGAAATTATATGTTTCTTTGTAGGAAACTCGTTGTGTTTATGATATCGAAACTTCGTGAATTTATGATATGTCGTAGATTTATGAGTTATGATTCGGAAAATGTGCTCGTTATGTGTTTACGGATTTATATGTTGGGTTTTGGGAGTTCATTTTGTTGGGTAACCTAAAGGAGGCTAACATGTTCTTAGCTCGCCTTGGGTTTCAGGTAGCATAACTTGAGCTCGGGAATTCGGATTCGAATTTCGTCAACTTCGTTGGGTTCGTTTCGACGATCCGGGCTCAATAGGCCAAGCCTTGAATTATTTTAACCTCGTTTGATACCCCAAAACTACTCTAAAAACTTGTGCCGCGCCTAAGTTACCAACTCCCATAAGTCCTTTGATTCCTCACATTTTTGACCTAAATCTTTCTCTCTCTCGGTTCCTTCCTCACCAAGAAGATTTTTAGCTCAAATCTTCATTTCCTCATTTGATACCCTGAAACTACTTGGAATTTAGTTTAATCCATGTATTGCTTCAGATTGAAGAAGATGATTGAATAGTTGAAATTTTGATCAAATTTTGATTTCTTGGAGTTTAATGGATGAAAACTTGATATAAAGGTATATATGTGATCCTTATCATCTCCTTATTGATTCTATGGTATTATTTTGATTGGTAGTTGGGTGTATTAATGGCTGCCATTAATGAGGGTTTGAATTTCTTCAAGCTTTCCTAGCATGTTTGTTGCCTTTCATGCAATTTCTTGATTGCCGGTTGATTTGTGTTGGTTTGAGAGGTGTTTTTATGAAGTTTTGATGCATGAAAGTGTTGTTTCATTGATGGTGCATGTTGCTCTATTGTCCCCTACTTCTTTGTGTTGTGATCAACCTGCTGTTGCTATTTTTATTTTTATTTTTTTTGAAGAAGAAAAGTCGACACGGCCGTGTCGACTTTTGAACTAAAACGCACACGGCCGTGTTATATTCTGTAGCTTAAGGTAAAATTTCTCAAAAATTCAGACACGGCCGTGCCATCTTTTGAACTAAACTCAACACGGTCGTGTTGTGATGTTATAATTAAACTAAAAA
The DNA here is from genome assembly GCA_037834125.1 of Lippia alba. Lineage (NCBI taxonomy): Eukaryota > Viridiplantae > Streptophyta > Magnoliopsida > Lamiales > Verbenaceae > Lippia > Lippia alba. Next base: position 3,323 of record JBBMKE010431635.1, read on the forward strand.
TTGGGATAAAATGGGACATGGCCGTGTCCAGTTTATGAAGGAATTTGACACGGCCCTGTCATGTTGGTGCAGCGACAGGGGTGATTTGTTTTAAGTTTTCATGAGACCTTTCCTTTTCTTGGCTTCTTTGTGATTCCTATGCTTTGTTAGCTTGTTGTATTAGGTGTTATATGTCTCATGTTATGCTCTTGACCTAACTTAATGTAAGTTTTTCCGAGATATGATTCATTATGCTTTAAGTGATACGTTTATGCATATCATTTGCATACATTGCATACATAAGCATTGCCGAGTGTCTAATTGGTACATTATCAAGTCTAAGTCTCAGGTATTATGTTGTTTTGTTTCAGAGTCACTTTCGGTGGTTGCCGCGCCCGAGGCATAGTTGTTGTGGATCTGTTCTGATCCTTCTTTTGGCCCTTTTTTGTTAAGGTGAGGTTTAGGATCATTTTGTATTAGTTATGGACCTATGACCTTTAATGTGGTGATTTCTTGCCCTTCATGAGAATATATTTTATATATATATATATATATATATATATATATGCAAATACGCATGCTTAAGCTATGATTATGAATTTGCGATACCCTTAAATGTCTTGAAACGTTAATAATTTAAGCATAAGTAAGCTTCTATTTTCTTTACAAATATGTACGTTTATGTTCTTCTAAGCGAGGTAAGCCCTGAAATAGGGGTATTGGTATTGGCATGGTAAGTTGGGCTCGAAAAAATCATGAGTAAGGACGCTCGGGACGGCAAGGGCCGTCGGGTTAAGCTTGTGCATGATTTCTATTCGTGGTGTTATGCTCGAATCCAAGAGGTTGATGAGGCATGATACTTCAAGTATGTTGCGGGTTAGCTACCCCTCGTACATAAGTAAGTTGGTGGAGAGGGTTTGATTCCCTATCACCGTGTGTTGGAGTTGGATTGATTTAATGATTTATGATTATGTTTATGATATTTGAGGAGTTTGGGATTGTCCGTACTCGCCGGACATTTGTTTATGTTTATGCTTGTTGAGTTATGAATCAAGATAGAATTTCTTTTAGGTTAAGATATGTTATGTTTGAAAATGATTTGGTATGCAAAACTCTAACCGGTTCATGGCCATCACCTTTAATATATGCTCTGTTATACTCTATATGTGTATGGGTATGCGTTAGGCTCCTCACTCAGTCGAGTTGCCTGGCCCCTCTCTTTTTCCCACTTTTAGGTGCAGGTCTGCTTGAGCTAGGCGAGGAAGTGCGTCAGGAGTCATACTTAGCGTCCTAGGTCGAGTCTGCACGCATATTTACTTTCTTTATACCCTGTTATGTATATGAATTAGTTGGCAGATGTAATTGAATTATGTATGACCCTTTGGAGATACCACTTGTTATTTTGGGCCTTGGACGGCCACGTACATGTTACTATACTTATAAGTAGAGTCCTTTTGATTCTGTATGTTGCTTCCGCATCTTTAAACTTTGGTTTTGCACTTTATGTTGTGTGTTCTAGCCCCGCTTAGCTAGGTGTGTGAGTATAGGTCCTCGTTCGCCTAGACTTGGACTCATGTATGGACTTCCATTTCATATGTGGGTTTGGATTTAGGTGCGGGGGATGTGGTGGCCCATGCTCAGGGCATCACATTTGTCCCGTTCGGCAGAGTTTTTGTCCAGACAGGGATACCGGTCCAGACAGGTTTTTGGACCCCTGTCCCGGCCAGGACCCCAAAATGCTTTAAAAATATGCCAGCCGAGATAAAGGTCCAATAGGGTTATGGGATAGGGTGTCTCGGTCGGGACACTTTTTCAACTAAAATCAGTCCCAGCCAGGACTAAAATCTAGGAGCATGCATTTTATTATTTCACCCATCTTCGATTCCTTGTATGATTGCGTGGTCCGTTGGATATTAATTATGCACATAAACATTTTAAAAAATTATTAGCATATTTTCCATGTGTAAATTCATATCGTACGCATGCCATTTGTCAATTAATTGGTACAGAAGTCTAAGTCTATTGTACACTTGTATTTCTTTCAGAGGTCGAGTCGGTAGTTGAGGAGCGGGGTCTTTAGCTTCTCATTTCACTTCCTTTTTGTCAAGGTGAGGTTTTATTTATATTATTCGACCCATAATACCTTGTATGACTTGGATTTGGCCAAAATGTACAACTTATAATTATTATTTCAAATGGATTCAATTGCTCAAATGATTTCAAGTGCTTTTATGAAAATATTTTGGTGAGATTATTCACGTATTATTAGGCCCCGGGAAATGTGTAGATGGGTACAGAACGGTATCAGGCTGTTGCGTAGCCTATCTTACATAAAGTACCATTTGAGAATACTTTCTCACGACTTGGGTGGCTGGAAAGTGGGGTATTCTTGAGTCGGTGGTTTTACCATCGAAGGATCGGGTAAGATTCATGAACCTTCGACTCAATATGGACCAACATGGCATTCAAGCCTTCAAACCTATTCATCAAAATCGAGGGACGAAGGATGGGAAACATTTTATGATTATGATTATGTCACATTTACGTATGCGTGAAGGCCCTAAATATTTTATTCCTACACTATGGGAGTAAGGTTAGAGATTTGCCCACTTGTTGGGCCACGTAACGATTATGATTTCTCAAGTTATAATTGATTATTCATAATTCCAGGCGATGCTTCTTTCTCACTAACCACTTGGTTTATTACTAAAACTTTACTCGGAGTTATGAATTGCATGTGCGTGCGTTATATTTATTTATGCCCCTCATTCAGTCCTTAGACTGACACCCCACATTTTAGGTCTTTTGCAGGTTTGCTAGGCAGGGAATAAGGTCGTCTTGTCGTCTTTATTTTGGTCCTAGTATTTCATACTACCTTGCAGTACTTTTATGAATTGTATTATGACTTGTATTTACATTTGGGTTTGTAACCCTTTTTGAATTGAATACTTGAGACCTTGTAGGCCATTATGTATAATTATACTCCATTGTGATTATGTTAATGTGAATGATCGTTTATACTTCTGCTTTATAATAGCTGCATCGATTATGTGTGGTTTTGTCACTCGTTCGCCATGAGTTTGGTTTATGTATGGAAATTAATTTCATATGTGAATTGGGTAAATGGTACGGGGAATGTGGTGCCAATTGATGCGGGTTCTATAGGTTTATCTCTCGCTCTTCTAAGAAAAACCTCCCCTTTTTTTAAAATTCTCGACAACATTAAAAAGTTTGAAGGGATTGAGGAATGTGACAAGGCAGTTGAAAGGCTTAAAGAATATATTGCTTCCCCTCTCCTTTTAGATTGTAGGGGAAACCATGTATCTATACCTGGCAGTCATGAAAGAGGCGGTCAGCTCAGTGCTAGTTGCCTTGAGTGATCAAAAATACATGCCAGTATACTACGTTAGCAGGATACTACACGGCCTGAAGTCCGCTGCTTGGAGATTGAGAAATTTGCCCTTACTCTGGTACACACCTTTAGGAAGCTGAGGCCTTATTTTCAGGCTCACTCCATAGTGGTCCTCACCAACAAGGCCTATTTACAGTCTTGGAAAAGCCAAATACCGCGGGAAGAATTGTGAAATGGGCAACTGAATTAAGGCAGTTTGACATCAACTACCAGCTGAGGGCTGCATACCAGGCTCAAATCCTCACAGATTCTCTGATAGAGAAAAACGACCCAGGCAAGCAAATTTGCCTCTCCGTGTTGTGGACCATATCGGTTGATGGCTCCTCAACCTCTCAAATGGGGGAGTGGGGGTATCCCTGATAAGCACAGAGGGCCAACAACTTGATTTCACCATCTCTCTAGATTTTCTAGCTACCAACAATGAAACAGAGTGTGAGGCGATAGTTGCGGGCCTCAAGATTGCTAAAGTGCACGAGATTGAAAGAATTTTAGTAACGACAGACTCAATTGGTAGCAAGTCAAGTGGAGGGCTCGTATAAAGCACCCGAGGACACTCTAATCAAGTATTTGGCTAAGGTTAAATCCCTGGTATCAGAGTTCAAGGAATTCAAGCTGGAACAAGTACCCAGGAAGGAAAACACACGTGCCGATGCTCTGTCTAAATTTACAAATGGAATGCGAGGTTCCAAGGATCAGAATGTCACTTATCTTTCGAGCAAAGGGCGAGTGATTGATGGAGATGCAGAGTTCATATGTTCCATCGACCCAGCCGAACCTTGCTGGCTTGACGAATACATATTGTATCTTAGGGATGAAGTCTTACCTGCAGATAGAAATGCAGCGAGATGCCTCAGGTACAAAGCGGCAAGTTATTCACTCGTCTCTAAGAGCAAACTATCCAAGAGGGCCTACATGGGTCCAACGAAAAGGTGTCTGCGTCCCTGTAAGTAGGCCTTGGATGTTTTGGAAAAAATCCACAACAGTCAGTGTGGTAATCATGCGTGTGGTCGGTCCATGGCAAAGAAAGTCTCAGGGAGTGGGTTTTACTGGCCTACTCTCAATACCCAGCCTTTTGATTTGTGAGAAATTAATATAGTGGGTGGGTCCACTTCCACTCGCAACTAGACAAAGGCAATACTTGATAGTTACAGTGGAATACTTTTCTAAGGGGGTTGAAGCCCAGCCTGCTACGAAGATCACAGATAAGGTTATTTAAAATTTTCTGTGGCACAACATCATTTGCATATTTGGGATCCCTAGAGTTCTGATTTGCGACTACGGAACTCAGTTCCAGAGTGCTAGCACCAGATCATATTGCTTGGACATAGGCATCAGTCAAAGATTCGCATTAGTGTGCCACCCCCAGGCTAACGGCCAGGTCGAGGTAACCAATCGGATCATCATCCAAAACTTGCAAACCCATCTGGAAGCGAAGAAGGGGGCCTGGTTCGATGAGCTTGATGGAGTCCTTTGGGCATACTGGACTAAACCGAGGACAACATATGTGCCATAATCCTCGTGGAGTTGCTTAACTAGACGGCCAGAGTCACCAACTACCAGCTCGCCCGAAATGCAGAAGATCGGCCCCATGAGCTTGATATGATTGCAGAAGTCCACCAGAAAGGTTATCGGCGTATGCAGCAATATCGAGCCACTATGGCTCAGAGCTACAACAAGAGTGTCCGAACCCGCACTTTCTAAATAGGCAACCTCATACTAAAAAAGGTTGAGGTAACCAAGAATGTCGGCAAGTTACAACCCAATTGGGAAGGTCCCTATCGCAAAACAGAAATAGGGCAAAACAAGGACTACCACTTGGAAGATATGGATGGAAATCCCATCCCTAGATCTTGGGACGCACACAATCTCAAGAAGTTTCGTATTTGAGTTATCCTCGAAAGTAAGCGTCATTTATACTTGATTCTAAAGCATTAATAAAAATGAGTTTCAGTTAATCCGAATGCCTTTTTTCTCAGTCAAACTGAGTGTCCTTTTACATTCGGCCAAATATGAATGTTACGATTATCAATCAACATTGTAAGCGATCAGCTCATTCAACACCATAGCCCAACACGTGTAACGAAATAGAAACTCTGCACACGCACCAAGCCACGGTGAACGGGTGACAAACAAAATCCCCCTAGGCTAGGTGGTCTAGACCCTAATTTAGAGCGCGCAATAAATCAGAATGATGGTGGAAGCAACAGGATCAACAAACGAGCATGCAATGGCCACGGATCAACATAAATTAAACACACGATTCACATGCGGGCTTGGGCACCTCAGGCCTCTTTTAAACACAAATATGAGCCTACAAGGGAAAATACAAATCATACATACAAACTCATATTTTGAATCATAATCTTATACACATTCTGGAATTACAAATTGAAATACAATGTGATATACAAAAGACTCAACCTACCAGACTCGAATGACTCGAAAGAAAACCGCCGCCTAGCCAAAACCAAAGACCTGCACTTGCAAACTCGAAGAACATGAAATGGAGAAAAATAGAACAATAGTGAGGGGTCAGTCCTAAAGACTGGTGAGGGAGCTAACACACGCACATGTATATATACGTAAGAGCAAAGCATATCAAAAGCATAAAGATTCATGAACCGAAGTATGGTTTTTTCAATCCAAAACATTTTAAATCCCATGATACTCTATATATAGAAAAGAGTTAGGTCAAAGGCCAAAATCCACCAATTTTAGTAATTACGAATCCACGCCCATTTCACAAATCAAGTACATACCCACACACACACGACTCGGCGAGCACAAGCCTCAAACTCCACTTTCTCCATTTACAAAGAACAAACCAAAACACACACTAAATAAAAATCACACAAACATACCTTCCACTTATCCGCTTGAGGGAAAGGTCCATCGACCCTAACCATCCACACATATAAGTATGGTTCGTAAGTTTCGCGACACTCACTCCCCTAGGATTCCATCCTCTACCTGCCTCCCAGTGGGTTCTGGGTTGATCCTTTCAAAGTTGGAGACGGCACTAGGGAGTATCCAACCACCCACTGTCGTCCCGGGACTCCTTCGCTCCGAATCTCCTGGGCCCCACACAAAAGACATAAACATATTTTTTGGCAAAACACTCGCCATTTCAGAAATCCAAACCCATACACTCTAACTCTTTTCAAAACAAATAAATAAAAATATCTTAAGTACATAAAAGGGGTTTTTCAAACGTTTCTTGACAAAAGGGCCATTTCCCTCAAAATATATATCCAACACATTTATCTAAGTACATATATATATAGGTCACATGAGGGCTTTAATTCAAATAGAGTTATAGGTTGCGTAACTAAAAGAAAGAAAAATCTCACCTTCACGACCAAACCAAACAAAATGAACCGCATCCTCAACCACCAAATGAACCTAAGAACAAAACGAAAGACAAAGAAGGGCTTACACTCAATATGAACCAATTAGATGCTCAGCATATGCACACGAATGCAAATGATGCATAACAAACGCAACATGTAGCACCTCCCCTAGTACTACAACCCCCGCACAGTAACACTTCCCAAGTAAAGGATAGCTCCTCCACCCAAGAAATAATACGGCGAACGGAAAGGGCAATACGTGAAATAA
>JBBMKE010431644.1:0-10331 GCA_037834125.1 Lippia alba
GTAACTGGAGGGCCTTTGTTAAGAGTAATTTCAGCATCGCTGACAACGCCGACGACTAATTGGTCGCCGAGGGCTCGTGCCTGGCGAAGGGCATTGCAATGGCCGTAATGCATCATGTCGAAACACCCATCCATGTAAACCCTTATAGGCCTCTTTTTCTTCTTATACTGCGGTAAAGCAATACGGAGACCCAGCAACGACATACCTATTACAATCCCACCGATTAACCATGACGCTAGAATCCGCTTAGTGTTTTCACCCTCCCAACCCATTCTTCTTCTTCTTCTTCTTCTTCTTCTTCTTCGCCCTCCAAATCTCAATTACCTAACCTATAACTGATGGACCCTAGTTGAAAAGAATCGTCGAAAGTCGCATCCCATTTTAATACTTCCCTTTCCTTCGCATCTTCTCCTGGAGACTTGTATATATATATATATATATATTTTTTTTTTTTTTTTTCACATTATATTTGCGGCAAAAAATAGTATAGAATGGCAATTCCGTGGATGCGACCATATCGATCCTTTAAATTCTGCTTATTGATTATGTATTTAATTAAAATATTATTTAATATAATATTTTAATAAAATATTAATAATCATAAATTAACCTTTTGTATGTAAGCGAGAGAGACAAACGTGGTCACTTGGATTGATCACTAATTTCTTTTTTATTAATTAATTTGTTTATTTTTTCATCGAACGTGTTTCAACTTTGGTGCCGGTTTGAGGTTTCCAATTCCCCCAGAAATGCGAGCTATTCTGAACTACCTGTACCTCTCCCCTTCCCAAGTGCTGCCCAATGGAATAGCGCTAATCAACGTTTTCATAATCTTCATGAAGGCAACAGGTCAAGCACCTTACGTCGATAACTTTACTCGTTTATTCCAGATATCCCGCTCGTCGAGGTCCTCCCCTCGAGGCGGCTTCTATTACATCTCTGCCAAGAGCGGCTTGCGAATGATCAAATCTCCAGCCACATCACACGGAGAGACTTGGAAGGGGAAGTTCCTATACATCACTGGCTCTGATGAAATATTTGGGGTACCAAAGAGGTGGGTGGATCATGGCGAAGATGAGGCCCTGATTAGGGTAAGGCCTCTGAACGTTGCCTTCGTGAGTTGGGCAAGGAGCGTGTCAACGGCCATGAAGGAATTCAAAACCGTGATTGAGGCCAAAAGTTTGTTGACAGATGAGGGGATTCTATTCCGGTTCGGTCTCTCGAGCCCCCCTAATCTGGTTCAGAATCCACCCACAGGCGTTATGGAGCGAGATGGTTAGGTTCTAGGAACTAACTCTTTGCTAACAATTTACTAACTACGTGCGTATTTGCTTGGGCTCCTGTATTTAGCATTTCTTTTACAGTTTTCTCTGTAGTAATAGATCTCTTGGTGACGCTCGTTTTATTATGTGCAGCGATTCAGCTGATCATGGCGGGAAGGGCAGCGACGAGGCTCATAAAACTTCTAGGGGCACCCCTCGAGGCTGCTCCAACTCCCTAACAGAATCCTCAAGGGCAGAAAGATCCTCGGGGAGAACAAGCCCGAGCGGAGGGGAGTCATCTTACCGACGAGCCAGAGAATCAGGGCTCGGAGCGGGTGGAGGTGCAGGAAGTCGAGGAGGTGACCCCGCCGAGGGGTGATGCTGATATTGTGGTCCCTGCTGCGAGCAGGGGAGCCGATGAGGGCAGGTCCGGGCCCTCAAGAAAGCGGAAGAGGATGGCGGATCCCCGCCAAGTCTCCGGCAAAGGAAAGAACGTGCAGGTAACCTCCGTCGAGCGTGACGACGGGTATACGTCCTCGTCAGATGAGGACGAATATTGGAGGTTCGAGCGGCTGGGGATGTTAGCTGCAAGAAGGACCCCGAGGATGGTCCAGTCCTGTTGAGGAGGGCCCCCAGTGCATGATTAATGAGTCAACGCTTGTACGACCGGGCTCAGTTTGGCGGGGATCACAAACGGCTGCTCGGACAGACTATTGAGACCATAGCTGGAGAGCTGACTCATGCGTTGATCGCGGTAACTTTTTCATATGCTTTTCCTGATCCCATACTTCTGCATACTTTAATTTTGGATGGTGATAGCTAGAGTCACTTTCACCTTTTGGGCCGTTACTCCCAATGTGAGGCATAGGCCGCACAGAACGCGTGGACTCACTTCATGAAGACGTATTTCCCCGCTGGAGTGAGGAATGCCGGGGCCCCACCCCTTGGGGTTTGCAAGAGCATCCGCTTGAGGTGCGGCCCAAAATGTCCGTACGCGAGGGCAGAATGCTCAACAAGTCCAACAGCCTCCTCCACCACCTCCTTCGAATGATGACTTGCCTCCGAGGGTAGACCAACAGCTTCCACCACCACCACCCTTGAATGGAGCCCATCCTCAGAGAGTGAGGGGTGAAAACGAGGGAGATGGGGTCCAATCCCGGATCTCAAGACGAACCCAGGCGAGGGATGAAGCCAATCCCTAGCTCCGTGACGTGTAGGACCAGCTCAACGACCTTCAAGATATGGTGCAGCAGCTCTCTCGAGCGCGGGCCCAAGCCTCCCACCAGGGGGCGAGAGATCCAGGGCCAGAGACGCTTGCAAGCCAAGAAGACAGCTGCAGCTTGTGCAAAGAGACCGTCATGAAGACCACAGGGGCTATAATAGGAACCGAGGGGAATACCAGCTCATGGAAGTTTCTCCCCTCACTGATGAGGTTCTCATGACTAGCCCCTGACGCAACCACGCTCTACCACATCATCCAGGGGCCCAATGAGACTCTCTGGTCCTTTATAGGCCACTTCAACAAAGAGGTCCTCCTCGTGGAGCAACCCTCGATGGTCTTCATCCGACATGTGCTCTTTCAATCTGTCAACCATAAGAATTACGTGAACAAGGAGTTTGTCGAGTAAGTAACGAAGAAGAAGCCCCAAAGCATGCTCGAGCTTCGAGATATTGTAGACTCCTACTTCGCCCTCGAAGATATGTACCAAGCTCGGGAACGAGCGCTGGCCAACCTCCATCCAATGGTATGGGCCCTAGATAGGGGTGAGCCAGCCAAGAAGGATCATCGCCGCAGTCCACCACGCGCGAAGAAGAATGCATCGCCACCACGTAGGTCCGAGCGCGAGCGTATCCCACTCAATAGACCCATCGCTAAAGTCTATTCCTTGGCAGATAAGAAACTGTTCAAACGTCCGCCCAAGATGAGAGAAACCGAGGCCCATAAGCGCTCGGGGAAGTATTGTGCCTTTCACAAACAGAAGGGTCATGACACAAATGACTGCCACCAGTTGGAAAGAGAAATCTAGCGACTCATCGTTGGGGGGCACCTCAAAGAGTTTGTGAGGGCCCTCTAAAGGTTTGACGAGTGTTGACACAAAAACGCTCGTGACGGAAGTAGAAGTCGGTCACATTCCAAGAGCCATCAGCATCGCCAACCCGAGGGGAGAGACTGAAGAAAAAAGAAAGTCGGGAAAGTTGAAAATCAAGCCTACGCGGTCATCCACATGATCGCTGGAGGATCCTCGGGAGGGGACTCTAATGCCTCCCACCGTCGCATGATGCGCAGCTACGACCAGAAGTCTCAGAAGGTCCAGTCCATATACTCCGTGGAGTCTAGCAAGAGCGCGCGCAGGAGAGCGACATCGTAGGTTTCACGGATGAGGATTTGAAACACATTGTAACTCCCCATGGGATCAATGAACCCTCTGATTGTCCCATGGTGATTAGCTTAGACGTGCACAACCACGATGTAAAGAGGATTCTAGTTGATAATGGAAGTTCAGTCAATGTTTTACCGTACTGAACGTTCCAAAAAATGAACTTAACAGATCTCCCTCTCGATCCCCTCAAAACAGCCCTCATCGGCTTTGGGGGTTCCGAGCTTGTCCCTCGCGGGCAAATACGCTTGGCCACCTCTTTTGGTCGCGCCCCACAGCGTAAGACCCTTAATGTCTTATATGCAGTTGTCGAAGTCGACTTGCCCTACAATATCATCATCGGGCGTCCAGCCCTTGCAGACTTCAAAGCAGTGATCTCTACCTACCATTAAAAAATTAAGTTCCCCACTCCCGAGGGGACGGGAGAAGTTCTCTGTAATGTAAAAGAGGCTTGGGAGTGTTACATTTTATCCCTTCGCAGCCATAAGCCCAAACCAGCCTCTCAACAAGGGTCCATGAAGAAAATTGTTGACTTCCCAAAGCTAGATGAAGATGGTCCCGAGCAAAAACGGGCTAAACTCTACAAGAAGAAGAATAAGAACAGAAAGTCTGAGGCGAGCGATGCACCCCCAGGTGCCGTCGAAGAGTCCTCGGATAGTGAGGAGGATCCGCCCTCGGCAGAAGTGGACAATCGCCTCACGGAGAAGAAACGAGCGCTCAAGGATCCGCAGTCGGAGATTCGTATCGAGCCAACGGAGAAATTCCTTACTATTGAGTTGGAACGTGGGAATCCTGAGAAAACAACATAAATAGGCTCGGGCCTCGAGGGCCCAGCCCAGGTCATGATGATTGATTTCCTCCGGGAGAATTTAGACGTTTTCGCGTGGAAGGCATCAGATCTCACCGGCATTGACCCGAGCGTCATTGTCCACCGGCTCAACATAGACCCCGCGTTCAAACCGATCAAGCAGAAGAAGTGTGTTATCCATGGATTTCGTAAGCAGGTCATTGAGGATGAAGTTAACAAACTCCTCGACGCTCAATACATTGAGGAAATTCTGTACCCGGAATGGCTTTGTAACGTCGTTCTTGTACCTAAGAGTGCAAACAAATGGCGCATGTGCAACAACTTCACAGATTTGAACAAAGCATACCCCAAGGATCCCTATCTTCTGCCTCGCATCGATCAATTAGTGGATTCAACAGCAGGTTGTGAGCTTATGAGCATGATGGATGCGTTCCAAGGATATTATCAGATATTCATGGCTCCCGAGGATCGCCCCAAAACCTCTTTCATAGTACATGTGGGGTCTATTGCTTCCTGGTCATGCCTTTTGGCCTTAAAAATGCGGGAGCGACTTATCAGCGCCTCGTGAATAGGATGTCCGAGCCTGAGATTGGTAAATCCATGGAGGTGTACGTGGACGACATGATTGTGAAGAGTGAACGGCAAGGCTCGCATCTGAATAACCTTCAACGGGCGTTCAGCATTCTCCGGCAGAATGAGATGAAGCTCAACCCCTCCAAGTGCACATTCGGCGTCAGAGGGGGGAAATTCCTTGGCTATGTGATCAGCCAGAGGGGGATTGAAGCCAATCTTGAGAAGATCAAGGCTACATTAGACATCCCTTCCCCTCGGAATGTCAGGAAAGTTCAAGTATTAGTTGGGAAAATTATATCCCTCAACAGATTCATCTCTCGGTCTGTTGACCGAAACCTACCCTTCTTCAAAATTCTGCGTAACGCTCGAAACTTTGAGTGGACCCCGGAATGAGAGAAAGCCCTGCAAAGCATGAAGCAGTATCTCTCGTGCGCCCCTCTTCTGACTAAACCAGTGGAAAGAGAGCACTTGTTCATCTACCTCTCCGTTTCCTCAGAAGCCACGAGCGCTGTGCTCGTAGCTGTGCTCGAGCGTAAGTATCTTCCTGTGTATTACTTGAGCAAAACCTTGCAAGGGGCGGAGAAACGCTACGCAGAGATCGAAAAATTTGCCTTTGCACTCATTAATGCCTCTCGATGGCTGAGGCCGTACTTTCAAGCACATTTCATTACAGTGCTTACGGATCAACCCCTCAAGTAAGTCCTAGCCAAGCCTGATGTCTCTGGGAGATTAATTAAGTGGTCCATTGAATTGAGCCAATTTGACATCAGCTTCGAGCCACGCGCAACCATACAGCCCCAGGCAGTGGCAGACCTCCTGGTAGAAAGCTTTGGGGTAGACCCTCCATTGCTCACAGACGAGGGATTGTGCTTACTACACACCGATGGCTCCTCGACATCGCAAGGGGGGAGCCGGGGTGACCCTCAGGGATCCCAAAGGAGTAGAATTGGACTTTGCGATCAAGCTTGCATTCCAGACCACCAACAATGAAGCCGAGTACGAGGCGCTCATTCAGGGATTGAGAATCGCTCGAAAAAGTGGAGCCAACAGGATAACTGCCTATGTAGATTCTCAGTTGATCACAAGTCAAGTCGACGGGACGTACGAGGCTCGAGAAACCACAATGGTGCGTTACTTGGCAAAAGCGAGAGAAGTCCTTGCAGAGTTCAAGGAATTCCACTTACTACAGATCCCAAGGGCAGAAAACGAGCGTGCGGATGCCCTCTCAAAGTTCGCATCATCCATTGACGGAACTTGCGAGCATGCAATCATCTTTCTATGGACCGAGGGACCACTGATAGAAGAGAACGAGCCAGCCAAACAAGTTAACATGATTGACCCGGCCGAGCCTTGCTGGCTCGATGCTGTTATCTTATTCCTGGGAGACGGAACTCTCCCGAGCGATAAAGTCGAGGCAAGAAAGATAAGAAATAAGGCTCCCAAATTCTCTTTGGATAATGAGGGACGCCTTTTCAAGCGCTCATTCTAGGTTCCCCCGATGTGATGCCTCAGAACCTCGCAAGCTAAGGAAGTCCTCGAACATATCCATAGTGGCAGTTGCGGAAATCACTCTGGCGGTCGTATTTTAGCTAAAAAGATTTTGAGGAGTGGATTCTATTGGCCCTCAGTCTTACAGGATGTCGTCAACCACTCCAAGAAGTGCCCCAAGTGTCAATTCCACTCGAATGTACCTCAACTCCCAGCGGCCCAGATGGTCTCGGTGGACGTATCTTGGCCCTTCGACTAGTGGGCCATTGACATTGTAGGACCTCTTTCTATGGCAGTTGGTCAACGAAAGTTTGCCATCATAGCAGTAGACTACTTCACCAAGTGGGCCGAGGGAGAAGCCGTTGTGAAGATCACCTTCCGGACGGTTAGGAACTTTATATGGAAAAGGATTATTTGCCGGTATGGTATTCCGAGGGTGCTCATCTCGGACAATGGCTCGCAGTTCATCGCTGCCGACACTCAAGAGTGGTGCTCGAAGCTTGAAATCGAGTAACGCTTCATTTCTGTGGGTCATCTACAGGCCAACGGTCAAGCTAAAGTCACGAACCGAATCATACTCCAGCATCTCAAAATGATGCTCAAAAGTAAGAAAGGGGAAATGGCCGAGGAGCTCCAAGGGGCCCTCTGGGCATACCGCACTACACCGTGAGCAGCAACAGGCGAGACCCCCTATGCCTTAACCTATGGATCCGAGGCAATGATACCGGCAGAGCTCGTTCAAGAGTCCGCACGCGTAGCCTACTATGAGCCCGTTGCTAACGATAGCAATCGAGCGCTGGAACTAGATTTGATCGACGAAAAGCATGATACCGCTTGGGCTCGCATCCACAAATACAAGGCGATGGTTGCCTCTCAATACAGCAAACGTGTCAAGGAAAGAACCTTCCAATTGGGAGACTTAGTTCTCAAGAAGGTTGAGGTTTCTAAACATGTGGGCAAGTTGGACCCCAATTGGGAAGGCCCCTTCAAAGTTATACAAGTACGAGCGAACAATACCTACCTATTGGAAAATTTGCAAGGCGGGCGTTTACCCTGACCGTGGAATGCTTGCAACCTCAGAAGGTTTTACGTATGAGCTTTGTATGATTTTCCATAGGGATGAATTGTATATCTTCTTAAAGAAATGAGAACGTTAAATATAAGCACTTAACTCATCTTTCGATAGTTATGGTTATTATCTTTTTCTTATCTTGAACTTGGAAAACCCGTTTCCCGAAGAATAAGTGGGCTAAAATCCGTATCGAGAATAACTCCACGTCGAAATAGCCCCCTCCTACTCTAGTCCCTCTCAACCGAGCGAGCTCAATAGGTAAGGAGTCCGAGCAAATGGTTCGAGGGTTCCACCCCAGCCTATACCTAGAAATCCTTTGATGGATTATTCTTCCCTGTGACACTTAGTGAAATTCTTAATATTTCCTAAGTTCAAGTCATTTTGCATAAGCTATTTTTACAACTCTTAAGGTCTTCCATACTTGGCACTCATTACGGATATTCTGGATTTCCTATCTCTATTGGGCAAGGGAAAATCCCAAACAGATGCTCCCTCGTGCCCTCGCAAGCTGCTCTCAGGTTTGTAACCAAAGTTATCAAAGCGTACATTCTCAAGCAAACATGAATCCACCATACAGTTCAACACTTATGCTAATCAAGTATTCGTCGCAAAATAAACAACATATTGCAATCATAAGCAAGATTAAAGGTATCCAAGTACAACACAGAAAAAAAGGCTGTAAATATAGAGCATAGTAAGAAAGGAAGGACATGCAGAGAATCAGGCGGCAGGGGCATCTCCATCGCGAGCATTGGAGGTCGATGGTTGCTCGGGTTCTGGGAACGCCACAGAAAGTGGGATAAGATCTAGGGGCTCCTCGCCGGTTGAGGTTCGGGCACCGGATTCCTCTCCGGGCGGTTGCTGGCTCTCTTGGGCCCTCTAAGCGGCTAAGAAGTCATCCTCGTATCTTTTTACCAACTCCCGATACTCTGGCTAGGCCTCCCCCTCTTCATCTTTCTCAGGAATCACCTGGAGGTTCTCGTCCTTGGACATTTCGATGCGTGGATCCTCGTGAGCATTCGCTGGGGCCAAGCCAGCCTTGATCAGTTGACCGATCCCTCGCCAGAAGAATAGGGTCACGTTGGCAAAGCAGTGGATATTCGCCATGATATCGAAAGCCTTGGTTTCAACGAACTGCTCCACTGCCTTCTTCCGAGTGTCGGTTTCGAGGGTAGCAATCCTACTTTTCATCTTCTCCAATTGGTCCCTCGCGTCCTTGAGCGCAGCGTCCTTTGCCTCGAGGACCTTCTTCATTTTCTCATTCTCCACTTCCAACCTCTCTTGCTCGCGCTTCCAAAGCTCACTGGATTCTTTAAAGCGGCTCTCCAGATTGTGCCACTGCTCGTCCATATGGCGAAGGTTCTCCCTCGTCTTTTCATGATCATCCTGCACGGCCCTCATCTTGTCCTGAAGGTCCGTACGCTCTTTGTACATCTCGGTGGGGTCATGCACACGAGCCAGCCTCTTGTACTTAAACTTATGGGCCGCATAAGCCTTGGCCCGTTGCTCAAGGCTCTTCACCCTTGGGAGTACCTCCTACAGGATCAGTGTAAACTCTAAGTAAATAGAGAATGCTTTGGTGTTGATTCCTTTCTAAAACCATTTCCGACACCATCATTTAGTATTATTGTTTATAAATGGAGTATAAATATTATAAATAAGTGATATATAAATTAATTATAAATAAATTTACATAAAATTATACTAATTTTTTGTATTAACATAATACTGAAATTATATTATAATACTCAAAAATAATTTAAAATATTTTAGGGGTAAATTACTAATCAACTTTTTCCTGTAAACACCATTTAATTATTTTTCTGCACTCAACTAATTATTATTTTTGTATTTATGTTTTCAACCACTCATTGCTTTTATTTTATTATTACCATTTTTTTCTACAACTTTCACTAAGTTTTTACAACTTTCAGTTTCATTTCTGCTTGTTAGGAATAGTGCCCTAAAAGCAGTTAGTGTTTTACTATTTCCTTGTAAAATCACAATCTTTGAATAATAAACAAAATGATTTTGTTCATATGCTAAAAGCAGTTAGTACTTTACTATTTCCTTGTAAAATCACAATCTTTTAATAATAAACGAAATGATTTTGTTCATAGGCAATACTTTTTTATGTGTTTATTTGTGTGTTAGGGTAGACTTTCTATTTGCATGTTTTGAACTCCCCAAATCCGAGATGTTGTCAAGAACTTTGCCCTTATGAGAATGACACATGAAACAAGTTATTGACTCATAAGCGAGAATTAGAAATCTCTCCAAGTCAAGAGTCCAAATGACAGTGGGAGTGTCGACGTAGACTCTATTGAGACTTACTTATGTGATTGTGTCCTTTTGAAGGATCACTCAATTCATGTAGTGATAAGTGCATACAATTATGCGTTCATAATGCATAAGGGTGATTGTTAAAAGAACTTCATCACTGAGATGTCCCGCGTGAGAACATTCTTAAATGGGAAAGGAAATTAAAAATTTTTCCATATAGTAAAAGGTAAACGATGCGGAAATTAAATTTTTTTTCCAAACAAGAAGGACTAGGGACTCTCGATTATCGTATTATATTCGTAGTTTCAAGAGACTCACGTTGGTTGAAGTTTTCTTGTGACGCTAGTACCGCCTACTAGACGCCCTTCTTGCGGAATGTCCTTTGAACGACCTTCGATTAGATCCCAAAGCAGCGATCCTCTAAAGCGTATCCACACCAATCGCAGAACACGATCAAGCTAGGGAGA
>JBBMKE010431655.1:0-10330 GCA_037834125.1 Lippia alba
CGTAATTCACAAGCATTTAATTGGTGGGTCTACTATTTAAAATGATTATATAATTATTTCAAAATACTTATAATGTATTTATAAGAAGATCAAACAAAATTTAATTATTCTGCTCGGGAACTTTATATGCTATTCTTGTAATTTATATTATTTAGTTTAGTATTATTATGGTTTCATATTGTGAATCGGACCTCCATTATATCACAATAATATATAATTAATCACTCTTAACATAATCATTTATCTAAATATATAATACAAAATGAACAGATAGCTAATTACTTAAACTAAAATAAGCAATTAGATGATTATACTTCCCCGACAATTCGTAGAATAAATGAGAAATCAATATTTAAGATTAACTATGAATTCTTTTATTTTTATTTGATTTAATGTTTTAATTATTTAAAAGTTCATTTTACAGACCTTCCGAGGGTGTTCTTTGGCTTGGGGAATTTTTTTAAGATTTATTTATTAAGGTGAAAAAATGTTACATGGATAGTATTCAACATCGAATTCATTATCAGGTAGCAATAATATAAAATTTGATAATATCTTAAGATGCCTTAGAATTCAATGATGGTATATTATTAATTCTCTTATACTTTTTATTTTGCAGTTGCAGAGATATATCCACACAAGCGTCTTGATTCAGTGAAAAGAAAATATTCCAATTTAAGTGAATCTAATAAACAAGAATATAAAAATAAAGTTATGAAACAAAAAAAATACCAAATCCAAATACGCGGCTTTTAAGAGCAGTCACACTTATGGACAAATATGAAGATTAGTGGTTCATTATTTTTAACTAATGTAATAATCAAATATAATTTTATATTTTAATCGAAAAATTACTTATACTTTACTTCCAGGTTCAATATATTACGATGATGCATCATCTATGATACATGAACTAAAAAAAGCCAAATTGCATGAATTGTGGAGCTGTAAGATTTGAGTAAGAGCCTCCTACATTTTGTTGTGACAATGGAAAAATTAAACTAGCAAATATTGAAATTCCAGATGATTTATACGAGTTATTCACTTCACAATCAGAAGAAGCAGTAGAATTTTGGGCAAATATTCGTTTATTCAATTGTATATTTTCTTTTACCACTTTTGGCGTGAAGTTAGATAAAGAGCTTGCATCATCATGACAAGGTGTATATACTTTTCAAGCGCAAGGAATGGTGTACCATGGCCTTCCAGGATTAATTTCTAGTGAAGACGATCTTGACCCTTTTCAGAGGATTTCAGAAGAGAAATTGGAAGCTCAATAGAAAAACAAATTGCTAAAACTTTAAAAATTTTGTTTTTTTTTTTTTTGGGAAAGTCTGGGAAAAACATACTGTTCTATGACCTTCCCAACATTCCAATTGATATCGATGATATACGGGATGATTTTCCATGAGAAATACATGAGATGTCAATAGAAGTACTTCTTGATAATTGCGAGGCAGAAACAAAGTTGAATCCAGACCAGCATGATGCTTTCTCAAAAATCTTAGATTGTATAAATAAAGGAAGTGAAGGAATTTTTTTTTATTGACGGACCAGGTGGAACTAGAAAGACATTTGTATATCGTGTATTGTTAGCTCATCTCAAATCTATAAATCAAATAGCAATCGCAACTGCAACATCTGGAGTAGTTGTTGCTATAATGCCTAGTGGGAGAACAACACATTCACGTTTTAAAATACGAATAGATGCAAATGATTTAAGTCAGTGTGATATTTCTAAGTAATCTGGCGTTGCAGAGCTATTACGTAAAGCACGATTGTGAATATGGGATGAGATGCCAATGGCAAAACGATGGACTATAGAGAATGTTGATAGATTACTTCAAGATATAATGAGAAATGAAAAGTATTACAATGGAAAAGTAATGGTATTTGGGGAGACTTGAGACAAGTACCACCTGTTGTCCTAAGGGGAACGATCTCCAAACTATTTCTATAAGTTTGGTGAAGTCATATTTGTGTCCAAAAATACGAGAATTAACTTTGTCAAAAAATATGAGAGCTGTGAAGGATCTTAATTTTGGTGAGTTCTTATTTAGAATTGGATATAATGATGAACCAACTGATGTTGAAGGCAATATTGAGGTTCCAAAAGAGATGATTATTAAGTATGAGAATGAAGAGGACTTGATACAAGATCTCATAGAATCAATTTTTCCTTCAATGAAAAAAAAAAAATGTTCATTCAGCTGAATATATGATAAATCATTTTATTTATTAAATATATTTGAAAGTTATATATATTATTACTTACGATTAAAAGTTAGAACTATTTGTGCAAATTTATATTATACACTTTAAATATTTTATTTAATGAAACAACATAGTTTCAAATACTTTTACTGTTTATTTATTTAGATGTTTCACTACTTCAAAATTCTACTTATTGTATATAATTTGAAAGAGATATCTCATATACTTTTCAAAATCAAAATGGTTCATAAAAAATGTTATTATATTTATTTAATCAAACTAGATATATTTAAATCATAATTTGGTAAATAAATATAATTGCTAAATTTATTTAAATAGCTTAAATAAAAAACGTGCAACGCATGCACGTTAACATCACTAGTTATAAATAAAAGAAATAATTATATCAGAGTACGCTATATTTAGAATTAATAACAACGCAATTCATTATTATCGAAAAATTACATTTAAGTTCCTAAACACAGAATATCAACTTAGTCGACTCATAACGTACAGTACTTCATCATCAAACCAGAAATGATCAAGGGAACTGAAGAGTTTCCTCATCAGTTCGGACCCAACATGGATCATTATTTCAAACAAACCAACAACAAAACATTTACTCGACGGAGTAATTGAAAGGCAATCCAAAAAACAGAATAGAGCTTGTGAAATACACTCAAGTCAGGCGAGGCCGCCAACTGTATTCTCAACTACATTCCCAGCTGCATTCCCAAGCTGCCCTGTCACACCCTGAACTACGTCATTTTGCAACAAGTGACGTGCACCTTCGCCTTTCGCCACGCATATTGCGAAGGCTATGGCAATAAGCATCAAAACGCAAACTTGCTTAATGCTTATCATGTTGGGCATAGTTTTCTGGGAAGTGTGAAAGACGGGGTTTTGTTTTTGTTTTAGGGTATTATAAAAGGACTTGTATTGGGATTAATTTGATGATGGAGAACTAACGAAATACTGCAAGGCTATTTATAGTGGGCAATGTAGTTTGGTGGAGGAAGGGAATAATTTGGTGCATCTTTTAATATTGGCAATACGATAAATTCAATTGCTTGAACATCTAACCAACATCATTATTCAAGAAATTAATTAATATTATGTATCAATTCGTACGGCATCGTGCGCTAACTATCGGATAGTGATCATTCTTTGAAGCTTAATTCATATTTCCTCACGAGAAGGAAAAAAGAATTAGACAAACCTTATTTTGTACGCTGAATATTAGACATTTAAAGAGGAAAAAGTGTTTTTGTTAGTTCAATAAGGTGCAATATTTCTCAGTTCTGTTGAAAACCTTATTTTCTTTTTTGAAAGGAAAAATTATGGGTAAAATTAAGAAATAATAATGAGAAATTAATAGGGTTTTTTACATATTTCAATCCTATGTTAGGTGAAATGGAAAAAAAAATTATATGTTTTTAAAATAGCAAAAATTGTGAAAGTGGTATACCGTCACCCTCATTTTCGCCGATCTGGTACATTAACTTTTCTGACAACAAAACAACCCCGACTCCAAAAAAAATTACAATTTAATGCCAATTATTCGCCCGAATAACCTTTGACCTGCCAGAGACCCATCCCATTTACACGCCTGTCAAGACACGTGGTAAAACCTGGATGTTATTCCGGCGGTGGCTTTAAAATTCACCTGAAAATGTGCATTGTTTTGTAATTTTTTTAGAGTTGCGGGGTTTTTTTGTCGCCGAAAAAGTTAATGTATCAGATTTGCGAAAATGAGTGAGATGGTATACCAATTTGTAATTTTCCCTTCAAAATATTTGCAAGGCGAATCCTGAAAATTTTTGGCGTTGGACACGCGCGACTAGAACACTAATTTTACTCTATTTATTGGACGCAAAATAACTAATTTATCCTTTTATATTTTGATATATATCATTTCACGTCTCTTTATATTATTCAATACTTTTTTATATGCACATAGATCATGTACGTACAAAAGAAAAGTTGCATGAAAAACCTTATAAACAAGTATAAAAACGGTATATAGAGAAAAATAAGATGATATTTATTACAATATAAAAAGAAAATTAGTCATTTCACATCCACTAAATAGAGAAAATTAGTATTCAAGTCGCGTTTTTAACACGTGCTCAATACCAGAAAAATTCAAGGTCCTCCATATAAATATTTTGAATATATAGAATTTTTTTATTAATTTTTATATCACTGTAGGGATGTATGGTGTAAATAACTCTGAAATTAAAGTATCAAAACAACTTTAACTTGTTGATTTAAGTTCCAAATTTGAAGTATTCTTTTTTCCAGAAAAATAGGTAATTATTTCCTCATTTTCGACCCCAAAAAATTATTATTATCAACAATTTCCTGAAAAGTTATAATTGCTTTGCACAGTTTTATATGCAAGGCTTGTGGAGCCGTAATTGGAATATGGCTTCAACTCGATATAAAATTAAATCAAGAGCTTTTCTTCCGAATTCCGATGCGCGAAATGTGAATTATAAATTAATTGTGAGAATGGTTTATCGTATAATAACAATAAGCTAGTACGGCTAAAGTTTGCAAAAATCACTTAAATTAATTAATCGATGAAAACAACTGGCAAATATCTGAGGAATCCTTAATACCTCATCACTAATCGTTTACTTTTGCTGAAGATTGCTGAATCATTTATTTCTGTTGGTGGAATGCTGTTAGATGTGATGCATTTTTCTCGATAACAATATATATTCGTTTTTGCCTGTTCATAAGTTTAAGAATTAGTATTTAAGTTGATATTAGATAAGATTATATTATGTAATAGGATTAGTGGAAGCCCCGTCGGGCGTTGGGCGCCTTGGACTAGGCGGATGGCTAGGAAAAGGTGCACATGGGTGCTTGGTTCACTAAGCACCATGATGGAAAACACTTTGGCTCGGAGCGAAGTGGGTGTCCCGGAACGGATTGAGGGTTCAATACGGGATTGTGCCGGCGAGCTGGGCGTCGGACTAGAATGATGCGCATGTGTCGCGCAAAAATGCCGCAAGAGCTTGGTGTCTTGCGGGTAAGTTGGCCAAGCATTGCGGGATTTGGGCAAGGTTGGCTAAAGATTGCGGGAAAATGGGCCAAAGCGTTGCGGGAAAAGGCAAGGTTGGCTAAGGATTGTGGAAAATTGGCTAAGTATGGCAAGGAAGTCCGGAAGGTGGTGCGGATCAATGCCGGCAGTGCATGCGGGGGCTAAGTACCGCACGAGCAAGGCGCAGCCAAGCGTGCACCGGGGCAGCAACCCGCCTAGGCGGGGCTAGGCGGATGCGCGCGCGCCTGCCCGCAAGGCAAGGCAGCACGCGCGCGCACAAGGCAGGTAGCGCATGCGCGCGGGGGCAAAATTCGAAACTCCTAAGGCGGGAACGGTTATGCGCGAGCAGTTGATGAAAACTTAAGCGGGAACGGTTATGGGCGCCTAAAATATTCAGGGGCTAAGGCAAGCTGATGGATGCGCGGATCATAGGCCAATAACCGCCACTTAGTGGAGTTAGTGGGCGGTTATTGCCACAAGTTGCTGCCAGAATTGAAGAAACCGCCCGGGACAAGTGTCACTTGCATAGCTAGTCGGTTTTACCTAGCTGATTGGGTTGTAATCAGCACTATAAATATTGTGGGTTTCAATTTGCATAAGGCAGTGAGTAATTTGTGTGCAAGCAAGCCATTCCTTGTATTATTGTTCGGAAAAATAATAGAAGGTTGGGAAGAGTTGGGGATTTCCCGTATATCGTTGCGTGATTTTAATACAGCAAGTGTGCGTGCGTTGTTGCTTGTTGTGTTGAGTAGAAAAACGTGATTGTGGCTGGTAGCTTGAGCAAAGTTCACTCAAACGCTAAGCAAACACGAGTGTTGGGTAAATTTGGGGAAACACGAGTGATTTGCGAGGTTGGGAAGAGAAAAGGGCTGTGGGATTTTTGTGAACGAAAAATTCTGCCCGGAGCCGGCCTAATTCTCGGTGAAATTTAGCATAAGAGTTCGGCCTCCTTTCAATTAGTATTATTCTTAATCTATTTAATATCTCTATTTAAATTCGAGTTTTTTTTTTTTGCACGGATACTCCCTGTGTTATGTTTAATTAGCACTCAAAACCCTATGATTTGAAAATTCTCAAAGAAAACCCTGTGATTATATAAATTAGCACTGAAAATCTTGTAATTGTATTAAAGTTGGCATCAAAACCCTACAACCACGGTTGTAGGTTAGAAATGATAATTGAGTGCTAATTTATTACAATCATAATGTTCTCTTTGAGAATTTTCAAATCACAGTGTTCTTAATGCTAATTAGGTAGTTTTTGGTGCAATTAACTCATTTAAATTCTATAGATAATGGACGTTAGGCGCGTTTTTTACATGACTACAATAGTAATATCCAATAACACAGGATATCAGAACAGCTTTAACTGGGGTGACTTCTGCCTCTTTTGCTTTTGTGCGGCGATCCGGGAACAAAGTAGCGCATTCGTTGGCTCGGTTAGGTTTAAATTCTTATGTCGACATTGAGCTCCCTGATGCTTCGAAGGATTTCTTCGCAGAAGATCTAAATTCGTTGAAATTTTCTCTGTTTTCCTTTATAAAAAAAAAATATATGTATTTCTGTCGACAATAATAAATATGATAAGTTCAACTATCAACCATCATGATTAATTATGTTATCATCCACCAATAGAAATTTATATCATAATACATTCAAATTTCAGCCAATAATCAGAATCAAATTAATTAAGAAAGAAATATTGTTCAGTTTAATGGAAGTACGTACGTATCTTGATAACCAATCGACAAGAATCTGAAACAATATTCTAGGCTAAAAAAAATGGCAAAGAATTAACATCTTTGTTAAATAGATAAAAAGTGCCACGAGAAACTTGTAGGATTCATCGGAAACAAAATTGAAATTTTGGGTTTTCAGAACATAATTTTTTTGAAAATATAAACGTTATCTCACACCTTTAAAATTTTTAATAATAATTTTAAGACAATTTATCACTGAAAAAATATATATATTCAAAAAAAAAAAACACATGCTACTTACGTGACTAATTTTTCAGGTTAATTGAGCTACGTGCAGCTTAAGTGGCATTTTTAAACATGTCATCCTGTACATTTATTGTGTATTAATAGGTCTTGTTGTGAACTTGTGTATTATTTATTCCAATCCGTGGATCTTTTTTAAGTCAAATAAATCATTTAAGTGGTAAATATCTACATTATCTATCATAGATAAAGAATTAGAGTTTTATCGAAGTTAATGTAAGAATAATCCTCTTTATTAAAGCAAAAAAAAAAAAGGTCTGTGGAATTTCTTTATCTTAATATTATAATACTATATCATCTAGGCTTCACGACGAAGTTCAATTTATCTGACTGAAAAAATAATCACGTCCGGAACATGTCTTTTTTGCTTTTTTGTTGAAAAAGTATTTCAGTGTAAATTG
Organism: Lippia alba; assembly: GCA_037834125.1. Lineage (NCBI taxonomy): Eukaryota > Viridiplantae > Streptophyta > Magnoliopsida > Lamiales > Verbenaceae > Lippia > Lippia alba. The sequence goes on from JBBMKE010431655.1 coordinate 7,670, forward strand.
TCATAAAATTGCTAATAATTTGACATTTGCATTTCAGAAAATTATATCACACTAACCCAAATTTATAATTTAGGGTAAATTATACGGACCCCCCGTTCTTTGGGCGATAGGGCAAATTGCCCCCTAACCATTTTTTTTGGGCGTTTCGCCCCCTCACCTTTGTAAATTGTTACATTTTGCCCCTTTTCGACGATTCCGGCGGCATCTTTTTGGAATATTCCGTTCCGTGTTACAGATTCCCCCCCTTTCTTTGGCCTTTGGGGCAGATTGCCCCCTATACTTTGATTTTTAGTGACTAAACGCTCTCGTAGACAATTTTAGCTCAAAAAAGGTGAACACGCGTAGATCATTGACCCTACCCTGAGATACAAAATCCTAAAACTACTCGGACGAATCGACCACCCAAGCCGAGTATGGAAATACTTCATTAATCTTTAACAATATAATGGCTTGGGTCGATTTGTCCTAGTTGTTTTAGGATTTTGTAACTCAGGGTAGGGCCAATGATCTACGCGTGCTCACCTTTTCTAAGCTAAAATTCGCTACGAGAGCATTTAGTCCCTAAAAATCAAAGTATAGGGGTCAATCTGTCCCAAAGGCCAAAGGAAGGGGGGAATCTGTAACATTGAACGGAATATTCCAAAAAATTCCGTCGGAATAGTCGAAAAGGGGTAAAGTTTAACAATTTACAAAGATGAGAGGGCAAAACACCCAAAAAACAGTTAGGGGGCAATCCGCACTATCACCCAAAAGAGGAGGGGGTCCGTATAATTTACCCTATAATTTATGGGGATGAATTGTGCAATTTTCTCGAAGTTATGGATAAAATTAAGGTAAAAGAAATAAATTATCAACTCACCAAGTTAGATAATGGTTTGTCACCGTAAGTATGGAATTTCTTATAAGTAAAAAATGTAAATAGGCGTTCTAAAAAAAATGGAAATAGGGATACCAATTATATTTCCTCACAAAAATTTGGTACTATATCTAAAAAATGTTGTTATTTCATGACTTTTCTCACCAAAGTTATTTTAGTCACCAAAAAAAATTGTTTATGTTACATACGTACACCTCCTCTTCCTATTACTTAAATTAAATTAACTTATCCTACCATAAAAAAACTCAAACAAAATCAGCAACAACCAGCCATAAACTTCAAAATAAATTATAATATTGTATGATAATCAATAGGAGATATTGTCTTACATCCAGCAAGTTTGGTGTCCCGGACTTGCACAATGGTTTTAGAACTGCTAGTCTCCGCAGGAGCTAAGTTTTTTGCAGAACCAAATGCAAATCCCACCTCTTGAGCGTTTAGATTTAGAATCCTAATACAAACATCTATCATGGCCACTTCAGCCATGTATGGAAATATATTTAAATTTACAAGTGAGCAGCATGAGACAGTTTTCGACAAACCATTGTGGTTCTGGCGAACATTGTCCAGAAGATGTAATTTTTTTTCTTCGTCTCCTCGAACGTGGCTCGATCCCTCGATTAACCCGAATGTGTAATTATCTGATAAAATTTGCAAATCGAACAAAGAAATTAAAAGCTCCAAAACGCAATTAATTAAAAAATAACTAAGGTCCCAGGCCAGTTTAAAATTTTCCCAAGATAAACGTACATTTATAATAGAACATGATGATCATTACTTCACAACACGAATGAATGATTGAATTTGTTGTCGACCTCGACCCCGACTTCTAATTTAAAGTGGTGAAGCTTCAGTATAAAAAATTTTATATATTAATTAAGGTAAATTAAATATAAAATAATATTAAGTCATCAAGTACGATAATGACTGGTCACCAGTTTTCGGATAACATGGGATCTCGTTTATTAATTTATTTAAATCTAATGACGGGCTTTATTGTTTGTGGTTTTATTAAGAGAACGAAAAAATATTGGGGTTGTTTAGTAGATAGGAATTTTGATGATGTAAGCTCAAAGCTATCAATTACTATTAATTTGTCGCGTGGATGTTTTAAAAACATAATTGTTCATATATATTTTTTGTCGTTAAATGATATTTTGAGTCTTCAGATATTTTTGAAATATTTTAGAATATCGTTATTGATATTTAAAAAATTGTTATTGCCACTCGAGTACGACACCTACTATATGGTTCGATAAAAAATAACTAAATAAGCATAAATGAAAGAAAATAAATTAGAATTTTTTTCTAAATTATGTGAATCAGTTGGCGACTTCTATTTTGCAAATGATCAGTGAATTGTGAAATCGATAATGAACGAACCGAGCATGGGTTTTTAATTGTAACAAAGAAATTTGGATTCTTTTCTGATGATATTTAGTTTAGATATTAAAATACTCTTACGGAATGTCAAATATAGTTCAAAAGATTTCTTATACAATATATGTTCCCTTAAATTGTAAGAGTCTTATTTCTACTCTAAAAGGATGGTCTACAATTCTACTTAAATTTATTTTGATTATTAAAAATTTATACTAATATTTACATAATTACGTTTAAGTAAAACTATTAAAGTAGACATTGTAAGAGTATTCTAAGATGTTCATAAATTGAAAGCTATTCATTATTATTATTATCCCTAAAGTTAGATGAAATAACAATTTTATTTTTTAAAATACACCTACACACCAAGTAACAACTTTTTTTTTTTTTTTTTAAAGGAA
>JBBMKE010431665.1:0-10330 GCA_037834125.1 Lippia alba
AGATTGTCTGTGATTACAATAAGGAAAAGTCCAAAGCGGATATTACAATCGGCTTTCTAGGGCACTATTCCTAATAGTCTATTTATGTTTTGGGCCTAATTTAAGTTAGGTTGGTTTTGAGGTCGTTCGGACTAATATGAGCTCGAGAATTTGAATCCGAATTCTGACACCGCGCCATCAGGCTCGTTTCAAGGATTCGGGTCCATTGGAATTTATTTATACCATTTGATAACCATTTAAGATTTGAGCCTTTATAATCCAGGTTCACTTGAGAGGGAGTCACTTTAGAACGGATATCCCCAATTTTGACTTAAAATTGAAAACTAGCCCCCACATATATAGCTCTTGTCACATTTCTCTCATTCATTTCAAATCCCCAACTAGAGCCTCAAGAGGAAGAGTCATGGAGAAGCTTCAAGAGGAGACCTAGCTTTACACCCTTCTTCTTCCTAAGAGCTCATATCTCTTGATTCTTCATTTCTTCAAGAATCAAGGTATGTTCCGGAGCGTCTGTTTCCCTTTTTGATTTATTTTTTCAAGCTTACTTGTCTCGTTTGAGTTGCTTCATGACTTGTTTGATTTAATATGAATTCTAATGCATTGCTGAACCTTAATACTTCATTTAATTGCATGATTTGGTGAGAATTATGCTATGTGACCTATTTGTACACGTCATTCTCATATTGCATCTTATCATACTTTGAACGTCTTGCATTTGTTTGGTTCATATCGAGTCTAAGTCTGGACTTCTGTATGTTTGTTTCAGAGTTTGGGGTGTTACATTGACCCATAAAGCATACGATTAACACATAATTAATGAAATTACAAAATTAAACTCACTCACATCGTCATATCTGGATTGCCGATAAGGCAGGGTGTCACAATAGTTAAGTATGCTCTTAAAATTTTTGAAGAATCAAGTGGTGTTGTAGCTAGTGAAATCAAACAGAAATCTAGGGTATAGCGAGACATGAATTTCCTCTTTTGCAAAATGAGTTGTTATACATACTTAACCAGCGTATAACATTGACTCTATTGTACTTGCTATGCACATGACTTATTTGCAACTATGAAACAACTGGATATACTGTTACACTTTACACTAGTCGGTTGTCGCTTGAGGTCAGTCCTCGTGTGCAAGTGGGAGATGTTGAAAATATTAAATGGGTCACCCATGAGACTAACCCGAAACCTATATTAATTAAATGGGTAAAGTACAATTGGTGGGAAGTATTTGAAGTTGAAAGAAATTAATCCCATTAACTTCCGCCAATTAAATAAAAAAAGTTTCCTCCCAAAAAATTGTAGTGGGAGAAAGATCCTTGTGAGAGAAATATAAAAATCTAGAAAACTACCACCAAAAAAGAGAGAATTTTTCAGTGAGAGAAAATATGTAACTTTGAACGAGAAAAGTAACCACAAAATTCTATTATATATTATGTGCACTTTTTAATAATAATAATAATAATAATAATAATAATAATAATAATAATAATAATAATAATAATAATAATACAGAAATAGTTAGATTAAATCTGCATTAATGAAGCAATACATAATATAATTAATTTTCTTCGCATCAGATACTAATTTGAACAGATTAAACCAAAACATATTGAGTAATTAATTTAAAATTACTAAAGTTGGAAAATAAATCTCTATAAGGTAAACATAATAAATATTACTGCAAATCAATTGGTTACATGTGCGAGTCCTCCCTAAGAAGATGCATTATTACTATGGTTAATATATAGGGATATTGTAGAACCATTGCATGATCCCAGCCAAGCCCAACACGTCTGGGGCTCTCCACCAGATTCCATGGGAAGCTTTCCATGTTATCCTCGGCTGCCAAAGGGAGATGACGGTGGTGCCCGGTGAAGGTCTACCGGTTGACCATCTTTCGGGCTTGGTCCATCTCCGACAGCCTCCTGAAGCGTGCGAGGACCGCCTCCACCACCTTCCGGGATGGCCAGACGTCCGTCACGGGGACGTATTGGCTGTAGATGATGGCGCACGCCTCCACGCCGCAAAGGGCTGCTCAGACAGAACCTTCTTCTTTTCTTGTATCGTTGTATGAAGCCTTCCTTTCTAAATGGTCTTCTTCTTAATTTTCTTGTATAAAGCATTCCTTTTTGGGTTAATTATATTGTCCTTTTCTTTTGCCAATCCTTCCTCTCTGAGTCTTTCTGATGTAGGCAAGCTGAGGAACCTTGGCGGTATGGAGGCGTCCGCCATCATCTACATCTAGTACGACCCCGTTCTGGAGGTCTGGTTGTCGCGCAAAACTATGGAGGTTGTCCTGGCACGCTTCAGGAAGGTGCCGAAGATGAACCAAGCACGAAAGATGGTCAATCAAAAGACCTTCACGAAGAAGTGGATCTAGAAGACGGACGATCAGCTGTGTCGTCTGCTGCCACCGCCACCACAACAGGCAGCCGAGGATAACATGGAAAGTTTCCCGTGGAATAGGGTGGAGAGTATGGGTGGTGTTGGTCTTGGTTGGGATGGTGGAATGGTTCTCCCATATCCTTGCATTTTTAACTCTGGTAATAATGCATCATTGTTAGGAATGTTTATCATGTTTAATTTATGAGATTTGTTCTCAGACTTCTGTAGTATTGAATTAATTTATCAAATGAGTTGTCTTGGTATCAGTTACTATAGTTTTGGTTAAATTTGTTTCACACTAGTATGCGATGTGAGTGAACTAGTTATATAATTTATTTCTTGATTAATACTAATTTAATCAAACTATTTATCATTTAAGTGATTGTTTAACCTAATATTGGTTAGTAACATAATAATACAGTAGTTACATATATTTTCCTTATTCCATTGATCTGGAGTTTGACCATATTATTTTGTTCAAAATTATGTGTATTGCTTTCAAGATAGCTGTTGTCAATTGGTTATTAATTCAAAAGGTGTCCAATTATATCACACCATAAAAAATCATGGTATTCGGGAGGGGTGGGGGGGGGGGGGGGGAAACCTATATCATGGTATTTATAAAAGTACAAGAAATGAGAAATGAAATCAAAGGTTCTGATCTACGGTATATTATAATTGTTCTTCTTCTCAATCCGAAGAAGAGGCGGCTACGAATTAGTTCGGACCTGCGAATCTTAGAAGAAACAATATTAAGGAGTCGAATTTTAGGGCTCGTTTTCCATTTACTAGACGTGATTCTAATATGATAGCTCACAAATTTATTGGAATTGCAGCTTCAGTCTACGTTAATTTTTCTTCTTGTATTTTATTTACTTTTATTCATCATTTGCAATAATATTTCCCTTTGAGGGGCTTGGTTGTCAAAAATATAGGAAGGGGAGTTTGAGTGTTTGACCCAAATTAAGTTAATCTTAACTAAATTATGAATTCTCAGAATTAAAAAAAAAATTATGAATTCTCAGAATTTTAAATATCTTTCATTGATAAATAATTTTAATTAAGGCTGATATTAAATGCAAAAATTTCAATTTTACTAATATACATTTCAAATCATGTCAAATGACACTATAAATGATAAGGCACTTAAATCATGAATAATTTATAAAAATCTATTAGTTATATTTGGATATTATTAATGAGGATACAGTTCCACAGGAAACCACTTTGAATTCAAATTCAAACATTTGCTTATTAGGTACATAAATTGAAACCTTTCTTAATTAATTTACTTAAAAAACTCCATTAACATTTTATATAATAAAGAAAATTTCTAAACGTTAAAGTAGTCCATTAAGAAAGGTCTAAATTTAGTTACCAAATTAAGAAAGGTGTGAATTAGAGTTTGTGTGAATTTGAATGTGGTTGTGATCATTAGCATATGCTTAGTTGTATTGTATTCAAAATTTAATAATGAATGCATTTCAGGTACTCATCCCTTGAATTTTCCCTTGGATATTACTCATTATTTGGAGTGTCAAGTTTTTGCTCTTAATAAACGCTTAAATTGTATTAACTTTGTTATAAATGAAATTTGGATTATGTAATTAACTTACTAACCTTAATTGTGTGAGTCTGGATGAGAATGTAAATGTATCTGATTTTGAGTAATTATCGTTCATAAAGGAGGAGGTTCGTTTCTAGGCACCATTTATTATTCTTTTGCAACAGTAGTTGTATCTTCTAAGCCGCAATTATGAGATTTATAATTATAAGTTTTCCAATTTACATTTGAAATTCAATATTACTAATTTGTAGATTAAATTATTCTTTATAACATTATATAAACTAGCGTATACCCCGTGCTATGCACAGTGATCGTATATAGTATCTAATTTATAATAATAGCTATAAATATATAAATTTATTAGTTCAATACGCGAAATTTAATAACAAAGATAAAAATATAGAATTCTAGTCGATTATTTATTACACATAAAAATCGAACATACAAAATAATATAAAAATGACTAATACAAACATAATGTAGTTAATGTTCAAGTAAATTAATAGGTGAAACAATTGAAATACAAGTATAATTAAATTATAAATACCGAATATGATAATAAATATTTTGAGATAAAAAATAAAGATTGCATGGGTAATATGCTAGTAATAACGGATACATAGATATAATAAATACATAGTTCATTGAACAAATGAGTGTATAAAATTACCTTTTCATAATCCATACTTGAACAAAATATCAAAAGAAAGTATTTCCCTATATATTAAAGATATGGAGAAAAAAATTATATTTTCAAAAAAATATATAAATAATACATATTTTATCACTCAACGAAAATACGTATAAAATTATCTTCTGATGTAAGGTGTGTGAGCATAAGATCCAATAAGGTATTTCTCTATAAAAAATGAAAAAAAAAACTATAATACTAAAATATATATATATATATTATATCCTATTGTGGCGGGTGTTACATTTGCATACTAAATTTAAATTTCTTTTCCTCTATTTTGAGGTTTTGTTCACGTTCTAGTAATGAAAAGGTATATTTATACATATTTTAATTTAATGATAATTTATGTATTATATATATATAATAGAGGAAAAGAAATTTAAATTTAGTATGCAAATTGTAGCACCCGCGACGATAGACACCACATCCCCCGCACTACAAGTCTATCCCACACATGAAATGGGTAATCAAAGCACGAACTTGGCTCATAACGAACGGGTGACAAAATAAAAACACCAACCTAGCTAGGCAGAATCTAACCCAGTATCAAATATTCAAGAGACAAGACGAGTGCAATGAAGAAGCAATTCAATGAAACAATAACAATAACGAGCTCACAGTACAGTGCAGTTCTCGCCAAAACAGTAGGAAATCAGTAATCATTTCAATATATTGGAAACAGTTCGTTACTTTAAACATTTACTCGATTTTCTTTGAAAACAATATAAATATATAATATGGTTTTTGGCCAAAACATTCACATTTCGGGTTGTAGGGTTTAATACATAACTAGAATGGAAAACACCCTAATTTGGAAGTCGACGATACAAGGATACGAGCTATATCGGGTGCCTATTTAATCACGATATCTCCGCCCTACAAAAGAACTGTACAAGAAAAAGAACAATGTGTATTTGTGAGAAATGACTCAATATGGAACCAATTAGGACGCACGGCCTTGACATGAGTTGTTTGTGATATGATATGGAATAATAAACATGTATATGAAAATTAGACAATGGTATGCTATGTCACGATTGTGTTCATGTACACAACTAGTGTTTCACGTATCAATTAGGCATGAGATTCAAGTGTACGTGCGATACGTGATCATATAACGCATGCTCGATTATAATTTAAATCAATTAAGTAACTAAAGAATTCATGCATTGCATATAAACATATAATCATACTCCACGAAGTCATATAAACACGTTAAGAACATTAGGAAGTCGAGCAAGAGACATAAATGCGCTCACGGAAAAGAAACCATGCACGTCAAAGCAATAAAAATAGGTCAATAGGTAGCAATCCCGGCCGGGACGCAAAAAACACTGGAAAGAATTCCGGTCGAGACAAACCTTCTGTAACCAGACTGAACGAGCATCCCGACTGGGATAAAAACAATCCCGGCCGGGACAATCATCCAGGCCTCCAACTGGGATAAAAAATACACTAAAAGGGATCCCGACAGGGATGAACGTCCAGGCAACACACTGACAAGCAATCCCCGCCGGGATTAGAAATGTACTAATCTCAATCCCAGCGGGGATGTCCAGCGATAGAAACAGGGGCAGCTCCGGCATGACAGAAAATTTGCCGAAAACGGCTAATGAATTGCCGTCGGAGCCCAAAACTCACATTCAACAACACACAACACTTAAGAATCACAAAAGTACAATCGAAACTAGAAACGAGGTAGGTTATGGCACAAACCCACCAAATATATAAATATATACATACACATATACATATATATACAAACCTCCAAATAAATCAATAATTGAAAGAAAGCTTACCGGATATGGGACGAGGGTGTCGGATATGAACTCGTGGTGGTTGGAGAGCAGCCGGATTCTTGTCGGAGTTGATGGAGCTTGCCCTTTCATGCCTTGAACTTGAGATGGAGATGTAGGAAAGGGGAAGAAGATGAAGGACATGAGATGAGGTGGTAGAGCTTGATGGTTGATGGTGGCCCGGCCGGCGGAGGGTGGCCGGTGGCAGTGGTACCCTAAGGTGTTGGTGGTGCCGGTATTCGAGAGGGGAAAAAGGGGACAGAAGAGAATGAGGGGAAGAAGAGGAAAGAAAAGAGGAAAAGGATAGGGAGAGAAGAGAATTGTTTAAAATTGTGGGGTCCACACGAGAGATATTTGTGTGTTGTGATATTTTGTGGAGTTTTGACTCGAATTAAAATACGATTGTGTAGAATTAGATTCCAGAATTAAATAAAAAGATAGGCAACGGGTTCAGGATTTTTCGACAAATAAGAGGTAGGTTTAGAAAAATGAATATTGTGTACGTGTGTGAAATGTAGTAAAACGAACAAACGGTTAGTCATGTGCACGCGTAACTACAATCAAATCACATAAATAATTAATTAAGCACATAATTCACGTAAATCACATAACTCTCAGTCTAACCACACTCGTGACATCATACCTGGTCAGTCTTGAAAATACAGGGCGTCACAACCTCTCCCTCTTAAGAAGGACCTGTCCTTAGGTCCTATGCCTCGAGTTCTGGACTCTTAGCACAACTTTCCCGTGTTCATCCCACGCAGGTTAGCAACTCCCCTTAGGGATTAGTTCGGGATAGGTCTTTAAGCAACAAGGGTCTTGACTTCATTGTAGAGAAGATTTGTCATCGAATTTAATTCGATGCTAAGCAAGCACCTCGGTTGGACTCGTACAACAAGAGGGTCCGAAGGATTCAATTCTCATCGCTTAAGTCCATTACGACCTAACTCTTGGGGTTCGGTTTGAAACGAGTATGGTGCCTAGACAACCACTAACTAATAACCATGAACCTAACCGAACTCTACAATGCTTCCAAGTTTAGATTCGATGTTGAGTGAATCGAACCATTCTTGAATGAATACTCCGAAGTTGGTTGATAACTTGTCTCCACAAAATCTCCATGACCCTTGTCTCGCCGGAACGCCTAAACACTCCCGAAGCTAAGTTGCCTCTAGCGGCAAGCTAACCAACAACATGCAAACTCACTCACACGGCATGCGTAAGAAAGTGTTCATCATGCATATGCATTCACTAACCGAAAGAATAAAACGATAATAAAGATGCATGCATGAATATGTCGTGAATGCTTAAGTGTACCGTGTACTGGAGAATTGAAATTGATTGTGATCTCGCTGTTGTGCGAATGTATTATCTCATGCTTGAGACCAGCCGTGTCTTAGCCCAAGCATAAAACAGGTCAAGGTCGTGTCTCAGTACAACTTCTCACGGTGCATGAGACATGACCGTGACAACCGGCAGAGAGAAAACTGCCACCGTCGTGTGATCCTTCGTGCAACAAAAACTAAACAAATTGAACAAGAATTTCCCTTGTTCTCAGCATAGAATTTCAGCAGCAACAAAACTCTATAAAAACCAAAAGAAAAAATGCAGCAGATCAAGGCATTCAAACGGCAAGAACGAAAACAACAATTAGGGCATATTTGAACCAAATTTTGGCGTGATAACCAACATATTTCCCCCCCCCCCATTAGTCCCAAACGATTCAGAAACATGAAGAAAACAAATCAGCAATTAAACCCAAGATTTCATGCAAGAAATGGAAGGAAAACAACCACAAGTACATACAAGGCCTCTACTAGAGTAAAAAGGGTGTAAAAAGATACATTTTCATACCTTTTCATGCAAAAACTACAAGAGCATTAATGGTGAAATAAAATTTACTCAACTACCAACAACCAAAGGTCCCTAATATCAAAAATGAAGCTTAGGTGATCATATAAATACCATCAATCCAAGAAAAAATCAAAAGAGTTGCAAGAATTCACATTTTTGGCAAAACCCTAACTATTCATCACCTTCTCCATTTAAACATCAAACCAAGCTCAAAAACAAACTTTCATGGATGAAAATGACCAACAAAGGATGGACAACACATACATAAGAAGATGAAGAAACATGGAGGATTGAACTCAATTCTACCTCTTAGGATGAAAGTGGCGAAAGAGAGAGAGAGAGAGATCTTGAAGTTTGCTGAGTTTTCTCCTTGTTCCTTGTATAATTTCGGTCAAAAATGGGTATAAGAATATAGAGTATTAGGTTGGTAAGATGTGGGCCCAAATTTGAGTGAAAAAGGTTAAGAATTGAGGGACTTATATGCAAAGTGAAAGGGGGTGACATAGATGCGAGACAAACTTTGGGGAAAATTCGGGGTATCAAACGAGCTTAGAAAAATTTAAGGCTTATTCCTTTGAACCCAAATTGTCGAAACGAGTCCAACGGTGGTGTAATACCCCAACGAGAGGCACCACATCCCCCGCACTAAGACCCGACACGTGTACGAAATAGGAAGTCCGCATACGCACCAAGTCAAAACGAACGGGTGACAAACAAAAATCCAACCTATGCTAGGCGGGACGTAGACCCTGACTAAAATTTTAAAACCTGCTCAGAGTGCGCAACAAAATTATAATAAACAAACAGCAGCATCAGGATTAGCATATAAACATACCCACAAGCAATGGCCACGGGCCGACATAATTTAAATCACACGAGTCACATGCGAACTTGGGCTCACAAGCCTCTTTTAAACACAAGCAAACTCGACAAGGGCAATTTGAATCCTACGTGGCACACAGACCACCTCTAAGAGCATACTTATACAAATACGAGATCAAAACTTATAAACTTATACAAATACGAAATGCAAATGTGAAGTACAAACTAAAATACAGACACGACTCAAGACTTCCTAGACTGACTCACACTGCCTAGTTCGAACTCCAAAGCTAAACCTGCAAACCAAAAACATAAATGGGGAGGGGTCAGTCCAAAGACTGAGCGAGGGGCTATACACGCACGCGTACATAAGTATACGGAGCACAGCACATAAAGTATTTATAAAAATTCATGAACCGGGACATGGTTTTTGAAATCCAAAATATTTTACCCGTGATAAATAATATATAGCGGAGATTTGGGCCAAAGGCCAAAACAACCAAATTTTAGGTAATTACGAATCCACGCCCCTTTCACGAATTAAGTTTATACTCACACACGCGCGACTAGGCGAGCACGAGTCCCAATCCCACATTTCTCCAATCATATTCTTGAAGCTAATTCAAAATTCAAATGAAAGTAGAAACAGGCACACTAACCTCCAACTCCAAGTGATGGTAGGGTGACCACCATAACCATCAGCAAAAAGCGCAGGAGACAGGGTTCAATCACTTTCTTGAAACCTTTGGCGGGGTTACCACCGACTCAAGAGACCACCCTTCCTCAACCTCCTAAAGTTAGGTGAAACTCTCAAAGTGGAGAGTGTTGATGGGAGAGCTCGGCGACCCCACGGCCGACCCGAGATATCATACCACTCTCGGGGCCCAAAGCAAAAGTAAAGTTTTGCAAAACTGAATTTTTCTCAAAAACTCGACTAACTGACCAACACACACAACACATGCATATCGTACTTATCATAGTGTACGTACATCTCACATCCACAAACTTGACCCATAAAACTAATCAAAACGAATTAAGCATAGATAGGCTTATACAAAGCGTTTCGTACATTTCAAATCAAACTATAAGACAAAGCCAACTAATACGTACCTCGCACGTATCTACATATATACATAAGGCTTATAAATCGCATGCATTCAAAACGAGCACGTTGCAGTAGGGTATAACTATATCCTAACCTCACCT
>JBBMKE010431674.1:0-10330 GCA_037834125.1 Lippia alba
TGGATTCAAATTTGAATTATTTTTTGTATCGAAATATAGTTGACCAATATTAATCTAAGCAACCCTAAATCCTAATATGAGTTGATTCAAGTAGTTAATTAATTAGTTTTTAGAACAAGGACCTGAGTTTTAATTAATTAATTTATATCTTATTTAATTAATTAATTAATTTATATCTTATTTAATTAATTAATTTATTTATATCTTATTTAATTTACTCATCATAAAATTATAATTATATTAAAATAATTATAAATAAAATAATAACATGAAATTTTAAAAAAAAAATTCACACACATCAAGTGTACAGGTGAGCTACTAATAATAATAGTTATTATGAAGAGCGTGAAAATCACGGCAACATTAAATTTACAAAACAAAACTTGTTCTAAAGTAATGGAAAACTTGAGAATAAATGGTGAAATAAGAGATTATTATTATGGACGGTATCAAAGTTTACAAAGGAAGTTCCAAAAGAGTTTCTCCAGAATTGTGATGGTAAAGACTCTGTGTCTTTTTCTCACGAGATTCCTCTCCTTTTATCTTTATTTCTCCTATTTTTTAGCTAAACTTATCTCTATACTAATATGAAGAAAGATTGGAGATTATCTTTTTACGACAACCTAAAGTTTCCCCACTTTTCCATACTCCTCATGACCTAACAAACCTATCATAACTCTTGCCTAACAAATCTAATATTTTTTTTGGTCGATCAAATGACGAGCAGGCCTAACTCCTGCTAACTTCCAAGTTTAGCTCCATAAACCCATCAGGCTCATCAGACCAAAATACTTTGTCTTCCCTCAGCTCATGTTCAAGCCTAGCCAAATAATCAGCTTCATAGTTGCTGGATCTATAAACATGCTGCAAGTAGCTTTCCCATGGTTTCCGAAGTAGGCAGCGACAATCTTCAACAAGAGCCCCATAAGGTGATGCGTGATATCACCATGGTTAACCAGCTTCGTTACATCCTCGGAATCGCATTCCACGATAATCTTTGCATATCGAAATTCCCAAGCGAATTTCAGCCCTTCCCTCAATCCAAGAAGCTCCGCCAGCAATATCGGGTCTCGCCAAGCTTCGTTGAGAAACCTCCCAACCAAGCTCCAGTTTCGTCTCTGATCAGACCCCCCGCTGCAGCCGACTTTCGGTTGGCATAAAAGCTCCCATCAGCGTTCAATTTCACCTAGCCCACAGGTGGTTTTTCCCATTTCTTTACTTCTCTCTGCTGTTTTTGAGTTTTCTTGGCTGATCTGAGATGCTCTAAATCCATCGCTAGGATAATTGTTTTTTGAAAAGTGGCAAGAGCCGATTCCCTGCTACTAGAATACTTCCAGCCATTACGCGCCTTCCAGATGCTACACAGCGCTACGATGAAAGCGTTGCTCCAGCAACACATGATATTAGCTCTTGTCCGAAAATGAGAAATCAACCCCCTTTTAAGCCAACCGTCTTTCCCCAAGTTGTAGAGTCTCTAATACTCAGACTCGTGCATAATTTTGGTCCAAACACGTTGGGCTGAAGGGCACTTGATTAGCATGTGATAAATATCTTCTCTTGTTGAGTTGCATCTCGAGCAGCAGGCATTATCAACCATGTGTCTGTCAAAACGTAGAGCCCTTGTGAGGAGGCTATCGTGTTGTATGAGCCAGCAGAATAATTTCAGTTTCATGGGAAGTTGTTGTTGCCAAATCCACCTCCATTCACCCTCTTGTCTAGCCCCCATATCTTGCAGGTGTTCATAAGCAGATTTGCAAGTAAATCTGTCAGAGCTAGTGCCTTTCCAAATCAAGTGATTCGAGCAGTCCCTTTGGAAAGGAATCAGAATATTACGAATCTCATTACAAATACTATCCGGTAGCATGAATTGTACACGAGCAAGATTCCATACACCCTCCGACGAGATTAAATCAGCGACCTTCAAGTCATTACCCCCTTGATGAATATTATCAGCCATCGTCCCAGACCAAAATTCTCTTGCCATCACCTAGGCGCCATTGCATCAATCCTTCACCCTATCCATACTCTTGATCACTCTTTTCCAACACCTCGAAGCACTAAATTGAGGAACATGATCCCGAATATCAGTGCCCTTAAGATACTTAGCGACAAAAATATTGCACCAAACATTGTTGGCTTTAGTAGCGACCCGCCAACCAATCTTTGCTAACATAGCAATATTGTTTTTACGAGCTTCCCGAAGACCAAGTCCCCCAACTTGTTTGTTGTTCACAATCTTATTCCATCCCACAATGTGAATTTTCCTCTTCGAAACATCCGAAGACCAGAGAAAATCACGGTTCAGTTTATCTAGCCTATCACATATGTATCTTGGCATCCAATTCGTATGCATATGATAAACTGAGATCGCAGATGTGACGGATTGGATCAGAGTCATACGGCCTGCAATACTAAGGTTTTTGGCTTTCCAAGATGTCAGTTTAGCCTCAACCCATTCAAGTATATGAGAGAAAATCTCTCTTTGATTTCTGCCATGCCCAAGTTTGACCCCTAAGTATTTCCCCAAATTGATCGTTTCATCCATCTCCACAATATCCAGAATATCTCTCTTTCTTCCATTTGGAACCTTATCACCAAAACACACTTTAGACTTTGTCATGTTGACCTTGAGGCCCGAGGATTTGCAAAACCAATCTAGAATGCGTCTGATGGATCTCGCACTAGTAGTGTCAGCTTTAGTTGTCAGAATTAAGTCATCGGCGAAGAGGAGGTGCGAAATCGTAGGGCCGCCCAGGCAAATAAGGATGGGTTTCCAACATTTCGTCTCGACCGCTTCTTCGATCAAATAGGAAAGTCTTTCCATGCAAAGTACAAACAAGTATGGTGATATTAGATCACCCTGTCGAATACCGCAACTAGGACTAGTTTTTGAAACCGGTTCTCCATTCCATAAAATGTCGGGCTTTACGCATTGGACACAACTCATGATGAGGTTTGTCCAAGTGTTGGGGAAGCCAAATAATTCCAGAGTCTCTCTCAAGAAGGCCCAGTTCATTTTATCATAGGCTTTCTCCAAGTCTATTTTAAAAATCATCCCCCCGGTCTTGCTTTGCGAGCTTCGGAGTATATGTTTCAGCTCGTGAAGAACCAATATATTATCGTGCGTGCTTTTCCCAGGGATGAAGCTACTCTGCAGCGGGCTGATGAGGTCAGCAATGAAGGGCTTAGGACGAAGCACCAAGGTTTTTGTCACCAGTTTTAAGAGGACATTACAAAGCGCAATCGGTCGAAATTCTCCGGCATTTTGAGGATTCGTGTTATTTAGAATGAGGCAGATGAACGTGTCCCCCAACACTTCCAGTATAGTCCCTCTTTTAAAACAATCCAATACGATCCGGAACAACGATTCCCCACGGTGCTCCAATATCTCTGATAGAAAAATGCTTGAAAGCCGTCGGGGCCCAGAGCCTTATAGGGATTCATCGAACGGATGACTTTCGATAATTCCGCTAGGGAGGGCTCACTGCTAATGAGAGCGATGGTCTGCGGGGTTAGACATCTTTGGAATCGGCTCTTAGGAAGGGATTCAGAGATCCCGTCCCCCCCAATAGTGAATAGCTTGGCAAAGAAACTATACACGTAGTTTTGCATCTTCTCTTGATCCGTAGTCCACTCTCCATCAATCATCAAGGTTTCAATTTTATTTTTCTTCCACCGGCAAAGAGTAGAGATGTGGAAGAACTTTGTATTACGATCTCCTTAGAAAAGCCAATTAATACGTGACTTTTGAAACCACAAAGTCTTTTCTTGTCTGAGAGTCACGTTATACTCCTCTATAAGTTCCGTTTCCAGGGCTTTGAGATGAGCATGTAATTTGGCACTAGGAATCCGCTGGATCCCTTCGATACGAGCTCTCAATTTTCTTTTGCGTTCAAAGATGTTCCCAAAAGACTCTCTATTCCAAGTTTTCAGAATCTCAGGCAGTTTACCAATATTGATTAGTACCTCTCCATCTTTGCACCATTCCTTCTCGATTATTTTCTCACATTCCGGATTTGAGTCCCAAGCAATTTCAAATCTGAATGGTTTGTTGCGAGCTACATTTTCTAGCCCTATCGTGTCAATGAGTAGCGGGCTATGATCCGATCTGTGTTCGCCACAACACGATCAAGTCTTTCTTGAACAATATGACCTCCAGGCACCACCCTAGTTCAGGTGAATTTTGGTCCCGAAGCCCCTAAGTCCATGAGCTCACAACGGTCAAGATTGTCTTTAAACCTATTGCACCTGTTCCAACTAGCTTCTTTGCCTCCACTTTTCTCACTTGGCACTAAAATATCATTAAAATAGCCTGCAAGAACCCACGGGAGAGTATGATGTTTCCCAAAGGCCTCCAGGTCGTCCCACAATTCTTTTCGTCTTCCCGACACTGGGCTTGCATAAACACCAGAGCAAAGCCACCTGTTGTTGCCCGGTGGCCCTATTACTGTATGCACTACTTGATTGGAGGCACCCAACACATCTACTTCCACATTATTGTCATCCCAAAGCATCTATATCCCACCTTCTCTACCATGCATCGGGGCTCGAAAAACATTAGGAAACCCCAAATTGCTAGAGACGTTGTCGGCCCGAGGGCCTGAGATTTTTGTTTCAAGTAAGAACACGATATCAGGCTTGTGTTCTGTAACTAACTCATTAAGGTGTCTCCGAAACACCTCATTACTAGTTCCCATGCAATTCTAGGTTATTATCTTCATAATAAACATTGACAAGAGAGGAAAAGTTTATAGTAGAACCTCAATGGTTAGGTTCGTCACTGTATCCCCAAGCCGATACAAAGCCGTTTTCTGCATAAGTAGTCGCATACCCGTTTCTAACACCATCCTCAATAATTTCGGTGTTATCTCCAAGATCAGGTTCAAGAGTATAGGTTTCTGCATCTATACTATCAGCATTTGCCTCCACTCGATGGTCTATGTTCTCTCTATGAGAAATCTGTTGTGGTGTTGGTTCCATAGCAGATTCTCTATTCCAGCGATCCATAGGTAGTCATTTTCGGGCCAGGTTATTTCCCTCTTCCGGTCCAACCACTTCCCCAGTTGGGTTCTTTGCAATGGGCTCTTTATCATTATTCTTTCGGGTAGTGTTCTGGTTCGGAATATTAGTCTCTCGCTCAAGGGCTGGCGGCCTGCAATAGTTTTCTTTGGTTGTGGCCCGGAGGTCCATTTGCTTGGCCCAGCTGTTGGCCCAGATCTTGGTAGTATCTCTTCCTGATTAACATTAAACAACGGATTATTTTGGGCGGCAATCTTGCTCACTGGCGTATTTCTCTCCATCTCAGCCACGATTTCCGGGCTCCCCTGATTTGTATCCCCAATTTCCATTTCTAGGAATATCTCATATTTATTACTTTGCGAAGAAGTCGCCTGCTTTGTCGAACTTACCTTTCCCTGACCACCGCCGGGTCTTCCGCCCCTTCCCTTTTT
This sequence comes from Lippia alba, assembly GCA_037834125.1. Taxonomy (NCBI): domain Eukaryota; kingdom Viridiplantae; phylum Streptophyta; class Magnoliopsida; order Lamiales; family Verbenaceae; genus Lippia; species Lippia alba. The sequence goes on from JBBMKE010431674.1 coordinate 5,451, forward strand.
GGCCATCATCCAGCTTCCAAAGATCGGTCCGGTCGGCTTTTCTCGTGGTGCCGATCTCGGCAGTTCCGCTGCCACCTGCTGGCCTTCTTGGATATGACGTTCTTATTTTTCCGGGCAACTGCTGTTTCGGTGTCCAACCCTCCCACATTGGAAGCAAATTGCCGGTAGATTTTCGTACTCTATCGGACATAGTATGCCATCAACTTCAATGATGCTTCTCAGGTGGGGTTTGTCTAAATCAATTGCGTATTTTCCTTTCTCACCCCGATGCGTGTTCTTATCAATTTTTATCGGAGTCCCCACGACCGATGCAACGTAATACATCATTTCTTCTTTATAGTATTCAACTGACACTTCCGGGATTCGAATCCAAGTTATAACAGTTGTGATCTTGTCTTTCGAGGCTTGGAATCTCGGCATCCACCTCCACACGACCAGGTAGTGTCCGGAGATCACCCATGGGCCCTCCGTGAGAATTTACGTTGCTTTGTCCAAATCCAACAGTTTGAGAATGAAGCAATCATGGCCAAGTTCAATCTGATCAAACTCACCCCTGAGATTCCATAGTTTATCAATCTGAGTGGCTAGGATGTGTATATTCACACTCCTCCCTAGAATCCTTAAAATTAATGAATCCTTCCAGGCGGCTTGGAGTGTTTCTCGATATTCATCTTCTATTACGACACGGGGGTATGGGAACTCCTCAGTCGGTTCAAATAGATGAATCATATCCAAATTCTCCATATCTTGCTTATCAAACTTTGGATCTTCTTCCGGTCGTCGGCCCATTAGTGTAGCGAGATAGGAATTCTTGGGGGACCCAGGTTGACGTTCTTCCTGTGCGTTAGTATGATCATCCATCTGTGTGTTTTCCTGCATACCGATCGTCCGTTTGAATTTTTTGGTGCTTCTTCTCATGTGGTCGAAATCTTCGCTAGAAAGAGACAGGAAGTTTTCTCTCTCTAGGTTCATGATCCCTGTTTCATCCAGTATTGAAAAATATTTACAAGACACAAGCAACTCCAATCCTAACAAATCTAATATGATAATTCCTGATCAGCATTTACCCACACTGGATGTGGGCCTAGCCCATATCGTGCTAGGCCCAAAGCAGGGATGTAATCACGTCACTCCTGCTAACGAAGTCACGCGCCTCCTTCCTGTTCTGAAAGATAAAAATGCCAATTTTATGCCGCATCAAATAATAATAATAATAATAATAATAATAATAATAATAATAATAATCAAAGAGACTGAGCCCCATAAACATGACAAGATTAATTTAGCGATGATCGGAGTCTGAAAATTAGGATTAACAGTTACAGTGTCATCACAATTAATAAAAATAGTTTAAATAAGTTGACAAGATCCGAAAGGGATCATAATTTGATACGGCATTAATTTGCACATTTAAGAATAGAGCCACAATAATTATTGAGGCAATTATTAATTAAAAGGTCTGTTCATAATAATGCATATATTATGACATTTTAATGAAGCATCAGAATTTAATAAAGTTCCACATTACATGTGGATAATAAAGTAAACGTGAGATTAATATACTTCCATGCATGCATGATCATTAATTAATTCTAATATTGGTCGTACCATTGTTAAAAAGCAAACTAATTGATTGGACTTTCGATTCTTGGGCATAATCGTTGAAGTTCAAAAGTTTGATAATTTATGTATAATAATAATAGTCCTTTTTTTCTTAAGAAAATCGATCAGAGAAATCGTAGAAATTTTAACGAGAATCCCATCATTTATTGCTTTATAATTAAATAATAATAAATCCTTCAAAATGATAATATGGAAAAGAATCTGTCTAATATTGACAACGTGTTTGTCAAAAATTTTCCTAATTTTGATGGTTGTCGTTTTGCATCCATAAAATATATAGTGTTCCACAGTTTAGCTCATTAGACGGTTTTGATCTGTGTTGATATTTGTGATATTTCATTGTTTGTTTCAAACTTTATGGATTGAGGTTTATAACAAATTAGCCCGTCAGGGCCTTTTCCTTTAAAAAATAATAGGTCTTTAAAAAAAGTATAATATCTTTAAAAAAAAAGTATAATAGAAATAGGAAAAATCTATCTTAAATTCAAATTAGTCGAACTCAATTAATTAAAATGACAAGTGTATTATACTTGTTACATGTTTTATTATTCTTTCTAAATCTTTCACCAACCATGCAACAAAAAGAAAAAAAAACTTATTTCTTCATTACATTGGTTCCATAGAGTCGAAATCAAATTAAAATTATCCATAATAATTCATCTATTCAAACGTGCAAGTCATAATCAAAGAATAAAGTTGACATAATTTATATTCCAGTTCATAAAATCCGAGATATCGATTTGTTACCCAAAAGAAGTCTGACCAAAATAATATATTCTTAAGTACTCGGTGTTGAACTGCTGTGTCAATTCCGACGACACGACTTCTTTAATTCCATTAATATGAAGTTACTTTATTAGCAATTTTTTTGACCAAATTTACTAATTGATTGTGGTAAAAATCAAATTATATTTCATAAGATATTAAAAATAGAGCGGGTAATCTTCGTCCTAAATTGGGTGGAAGTCTAAATGTCTAATGCGAATTTTGACTCGAGTTTTAATATTTTTTAAATGATAAGAAACAGTACTCAATATTGCATCATTTGCGATTATAAAATTCCGAATCCATTTCTTTTATGATATTTTTTCAAATATTTTTTGTAAATAAGATTATAATGAAATTAATATCTCAATAGGTTGAGAAGACCAGTAAAGGGAATATCATAACTTTGTTCCTGACGTGGACAATACTGGTCTGACACGTGGATCTCCAATAATCTGACACGTGTAACGTCCTCAACCCAACCGGGACTCGAGTAATACCTTGACCATCCTTTTTACTCCCCAGAAAAATTACCGCATGCTATAATCGAGTTACCTCGACCCAGGCCCCTCAGTTATTTTCACCCGAGCCCATCGACCTCTTGCCACGCGTCAGTATTTTTTCACCTGCTAATGGCCGACCGAGCATTAAATGCATTATCTTAGTGGGGCACCTGTCAACACGCGGCGGTAACACGTGGTCGACGCAATGATGGATTTTACTTAGTATAAATACCCTCCGCATTTATTTCACAAGTAAGCTTTTACCAACCGCATTTACTGCACTACTCACTCGATTTCATTCACTCGATAACTGACTTGAGCGTTTGAGTGCTAACCTGGGTAAAACCCCCACGTCCCCCAGATTGATCTCTAGTTCACCCCTTTTGTTTACTCGACCAGATAGACCGAAAAGACCGGCGGCTTCCCATCAAATACAAATTCAAGTGGTTCGAAGCGTTCAATCCTCGAACCCGAGTCAAGCGGAAAAAGGACCTCGATCATTTTGACGCCGTCTGTGGGAACCTGATACAAAAGTCAATGATTATGTCTTCTCGAAATGCTATCAACAATGTCCAAGTCATGGACGAGGAAAATCGCGAAATTATCCCACAACTTCCAACTCAAGCTATAGTTCCGCCCGCCGCCAGTATTCCATTAGTGTATTCTACGCTCGAGCTCGAACTGTACTTAAAGACATGCCGAAACAAAGCGGTGGCGGTTGTGGCAGAAGGTTGCGAACCAAGGATGCCTGCTTGTCCTACACCTTGACCTATGGCCGCCGCTCAACCAGTAATCAACGCCCCTGCTTTTGGGTCACCTGTTAACTACCAGATTCCAGTCGCGTACTTTGTAGATGGGGGGCTGATCGCTCCGCCCGAGCCAGTACGACACCGCCCAATCCGCACTCCCCTCGGCGGCCTGCGAGAGAAAGGCTCGAGGAACAAGAGCAAGAAGCTAACTCGAGAGCCCCTAGCCTACGTAAACGATGAGCTGATCAAGACCGACAACAAGCATCTCGACAATGCCTCTCTCAAAAGACCGGATCTAGATAATCTTACACTACCCGAAATTCACGAGAGGACTATGTTGAAAGAAATAAACCTGTTTCCCAATGCAACTCCAACGGAGTTTTCAGTCGGCTAGGTCCTGATGGGAGGAGAGATGAGATCCGACGATCTAATCGAGGAAGAATCGTGCGCTCGGATGATTTGCGCAATCAACTACCATCCCGAATTCCCAGGGAAGGCAACCAGCACGAGGGGTAAGGTTCTCGTGATCATTCTCCGAGTCGACACTCGGATCGACACGGACACGTTAATCAACCCCGCAACCAGGCCGAGTGACCAGATCCTCCTCGAGATCGAGTACAGAGATACCGAAGCATCCGGGAAGCTAACTCCATTTTCTGTGATGCTATTATTGAAGCCACCGCCGAGGATGAAATCCCGACCGGCCTCCCCACGTATAACGGCTCCACTGACCCGAAAAAACACGTCTCGAGACTGGAAATGCAATTAAGCATGTTTCCACATGACACCGATATCTGCGCCAAGATCTTTGTAACTACTTTGGAAGGGCCGGCGCCAGATTGGTTCAACCGACTTCCCCCTCGAAGTATCCAATCCTACCAGAATTTAACAGAAAAGTTTGTGGCTCACTTTTCGTCCATGAAAGGGGATAAACTGTCGTCGACGTATCTGTATACGATCAAGCAAGGCCCCACGAGTCTTTGAGAGATTTCTTCACCCGTTTCTCCCAAGCAGTGATCAACACGGACGAACACAGTATTGACCTTTTGATACCGATCTTCCACCAGGCTGTAATCAGCAACGATTGCGCTCGGATTCTTGCAGAAACCCAAAAACCTTGCCGGCATCTAAGCAGCGGCTTGCGATTGGGTGCAACTCGAGGAGCTCGAAACTTCGAGATTTAATGCGTCCCAACCCAGGAAGAATGATCCCGCTCGGTATCCCAAAGCCGATAATCGAC
>JBBMKE010431683.1:0-10329 GCA_037834125.1 Lippia alba
CAGGTGACAATGGACTTTGTGTCCGGCCTGCCAAGGACTAAAGGAGGTTTCGATGGAATCTGGGTTATAATTGATCGATTCACGAAGTCTGCCCATTTTCTTAAAATCAAGATGTCCGACAAGGTTCCTAAATTAGCTAAGTTGTACCGGAGGGAGATCGTAAGACTTCATGGCGTGCCGATTAGTATTATTTCTGACAGAGATCCCCGGTTCACTTCGAGTTTTTGGCAAGAGTTACAGAGTTGTTTGGGAACCAAGCTCCAATTTAGCACTGCTTTTCACCCACAAACGGATGGCCAATCCGAGAGATTAATAAGGTATTTAGAGGACATGCTTCGTGCTTGTGCCTTAGACTTTCAGGACGCGTGGGATGAATACTTGGATTTGGTCGAGTTCGCCTATAACAACAGTTTCCAAGCGTCGATCAAAATAGCTCCGTATGAGGCAATGTATGAAAGAAAATGCCGGTCCCCTCTCTTTTGGGAAGTCGACGACTGGAGGTGGACTAAAGACGGAAAGCTTGAGAGAGCTAAGAAACCCTCAGAGATCCAGGATACGATCGACAAGGTGAAAATCATCAAACAGAGGATGAAGGCAGCTCAAGACCGACAAATGTGGTATGCAAATTTAAGAAGACGATCCTTAGAATTCGAAGTGGGAGATAAGGTGTTCTTAAAACTATCTCCTAAGAAGGGGTTTGCTCGGATCGGTAAAGATGGGAAGCTTAACTCGCATTACATAGGCCAGTTCGAGATCATAGAACGAGTTGGAGAAGTGGCCTATGGATTGGAATTACCACTGAGCTTAACCGGGATACACAATGTTTTCCATGTCTCACAGCTAAGGAAATACTATCCCGATGAGTCTTCTATCCTCCCGGTTGAAGAGGTACAAGTTGAGCCGGACTTAACGATCATAAGACACCCGGTTAAGATTTTGGACCGGAAGTTGAAAGAGATGAGAAATCGGTAGACTCCCTTGGTGAAAGTCTTGTGGCGTGATCAGAAATCCGAAGAAGCCACTTGGGAGACCGAGGAGAAAATGAAGGAGTTGTACCCGGAGCTTTTCAGTACCCCACTTCGGACCTGAGGACAGGTCCTTCTTAAAGGGGGAGATTGTGACATCCCGCTCATACGTACTTCCAGGTATGACGTCACGGGTGTGCTAAGTGCACTTTCAAATTTATTAATTGCTTATTCTTGTGATTATTTAGAATTATTTAGCTCGTTGTGTGGAGACGGACGTAGAGGAACTAATAGGCATTTAGTTACCTTGAGTTCCGAGCGGCATATCTTGAGCTCGGGAATTCGAATTCAAATTCTGTTACCTTCGTTGAGATTATTTCGGCTAACCGAGTTCAATGGACCTAGCCTCATATTTTTCTAAGCTCGTTAAATACCCCGAAACCTCATCGGAAAGAAGCTCCGTCCTAAAGTATCTTTGCTCACTATTTTGGCCATAACTTTCTCCCTATTGGTCCAAATGGGATGAAACTTTGACCCACTCCTTGCCAACTCATTTCTCTTTCTATTTTCAACAACTTGGACCCTTTTTCATTTCAAAACATTCCCTTTTCAACTGTGCAAACCGAGACCAAAGAGGAAGAGAAATGAATAGTGTCATTTCACCATTTTTGAGCTCAAGACCTCATCAATCCCTTCATCTTCAAGAGGTAAGTTTGGTTTTTGAATCTCCTTCTCTTTCTTTTGAATGCTTAAATGCTGATTTTGAGAGTGTGGAACTTGGAGTTTGGCTTATGTATGTAATGGTAAAGGTTTAAGCCTTCTTGGAAGATTGGACTTGATTTCTTGTGATTCTTTTTAGTTTGATTGATGCTTTGTGGCCTAAATGACTCCTTGAATGCTTATATGTGCTTCACATGACTGGTATTTGAGGAATTGAAGTTATGCCATTAATGAATTTTGAGAATTTTGATGAATATGCCCCTTTGATCTCATTTCTTGGTGTGTGGCTTGTATGATAAAGTTGTGAGCTTGTTTATACATGAAATTTGTGTCACATACCTTCCTTGATTTGTTGGTTCACTAATGGTTTGATTTGGTTTGAGTTTTGGGGGTGTTTTTGGCCTGAAAACTGGGTTTTTCACTGTTTCGCGAGGGGTCGCAGCGGCGACCGGATTTAGTTGTTTTTAGGTCGCGCCCGCGACCCCAAAATGGCTAACCTTTAGGTAGCGGCCGCGACCCCCTCCTAATTCCTAATTGCGTTTTTCTTGTTTTGTTCGTACTATGCCCGCTTTTTATGCTTCTTTTATGACTTGTATAATATTTTAGCATGTAATATTTTGTGTTAGATTATATGTTAGGAATTAATAGCTTGTTTTACTTGCTCATTTTTGAATTATGGTATTATATGTGCATGAATGAACTTGATGACCTAATTGACCGTTCATCTCATTTCTTTTGCATCATTCATGCACATATTCATTTACCGAGCGTAAATTTGGTTCATATTGAGTCTAAGAGTATCCCTTGTTGTTTGTTTTGTTCAGAGGTTGGTCCCGAGGGTGATAAGACTATCCCGTAGGCGCCCGGTTATATCCTTTTGTCTACACTACTCACGTTAAAGGTGAGGTTTTGTTCTTTTAGTTATTTTGACCTAAAACCCTACGTGATTTGAAGCCCACATGCGAGTTACATATATAATAGGTTAAATAAGTGTGAGATATGTACTTTGGGGGTTTGTCCCGTTTGTTATGGGTATTGGAAAATGCTTTTATACATATGTATGAACTATTTTGCTTTATTTCTTCAAAATTAGTGTTAAGTGTGTGTATGTGCGAGAAGTGAGCTTTGAAAGAAAGGATTTGTGGTTTTTTGGTATGCTTTGGGCCCCGGAGAATGGCATGGTATCTCGGGACGACTGAGAGGTCGCTGAGCTCTACCCTCAACATTTTCCACTTTGAGAGGTTTGCCTAACCCTAGGAGATTAGGGAAGGGCTTCCTCTTGAGCCGGTGGTAACCCCGCCGAAGGTTTCAAGGAAGTAATTAAATCCTGTCTCGTGTGTTTGCCAATAGTTAGTGTGACGCCGTAGCGTGGGCCATTCACATCCCCCACACCTAGGCCCAAACTCACATATGAAATGGACGTCCATACATGAGCCCAAACCTAAGTGAACGGAGATCTAGACACGCACACACTAGGCTAAGCGGGCCTAGACCCTGAACAGAGTGCGCAATTAGTAAAACATACTCACGGAAGCAACACAGGATCCAAATAACAAAGCAATAAGCATAAGCACGAGTGGCTACAAGCCCAAAATTCCACTAAGTAATCGATAAATTTCAGTCATGATACATAATTCAATTCTTATACATGCCAAAGAACAACACGAATAAATGAATTACATACAAATGTTATGCAAAACTCAACCTAGACTCGGAAGCAAAACACAACAAGACGACCTCCCCACCTAGCACGAAAACCTGCACTAAAAGAGTGAAGGAAATGAGGGTCAGTCTACCCACTTGATTGAGTGAAGGGGCTACCCACACCACGTAAATACATATAGGAAGCAAATCATAGATTCAAATGGGGCCTATCGTGAACCGAGTCGGGGTTTTGCAATCCAAATCAAAGTTTACAAAGGGGATACATATTGATACATAAAAGATCCAACTTGTTTCCCGATTACCATAACAAAGAAGCATAAAACCCGGCGAGTACGGGTATCCTTCACCATCATTGATTCATAAACTCATAAATTCAAATTCAATCCTTCTCAACTTCTTGGTGGTCGGGAATCAAACCTTCTCACCCACAGGGATTCATATACACATAGGGTAGCTAGCCCGCGATGTGCCTTCCCCGGTTGTTCACTGAGGGCTCAAGAACACACGCCATACAACAACACGTATGTCTCAAATGGAAAGTGCACAGGGGTCATAACCGGCAACCCCAACGGTTGTCCTGGGTCTCCCTTACCCACAATCCGAGGGCCCAAATTCAAATAGATTCATACCAAATTCCCATCTTTCAGGGCAAACTCGCTAGATTCAAAAGAAACGTACTTGGATTCAAAACAAGCTCATGTATGCTTCATACGTATACAATTTTTCATAAACCCCGAAGTTGATTCACAAATTCAAACTCATATCATAACACATCCATATTTATACATAATATAAATATACCACATACGAGGGTTCGAAATCAATCCATATTAAGGCCATAGGTTTCATATCTAAAGTCCTAACCCTCACCTGAGCAAAAAGAGTGCAAAAGAATGGAGTGGAGGAGCAAAGAACGCCTAGACCTCGAGTTTCTTAGCTTCCGGAGGCGGAGCTAAAATGCAAAAGACACAAACCTGAGACTTAGACTCTAAATGAGCCAAATACAATGCAATAGAATGCAATGAGATGCGCGAACAAGTCATAAACGTATATTGATTCAAATTTCATAAACTCTTATTCATAAATTAAATTTCATACAAATATCGCATATAAGTCAAGTTAAGGAAGCATAAAAGTCACAAAAGAAATGAGGGAAAGGAACGAAACGAGAATGAAAGCGAAACAAAACATGCAAGATGGTCTATCAGAGCCGCACGGCCGTGCGCGGTCCTAGTTCAAACTCCGTGTGGCCGTGCGGCTATTTTTCAAAAAATATTTTCAAACTTCAAACTTTTCGCGCGGCCGGCGCGCGGTTCAAGTTCAAAATCCTCGCAGCTCTGTGGGTATTTTTCAAAAACAAAATCCATGTTTGAACTTGGCGTGTGGCCGTGCGCGATTTGAACTGAAAGATCGCGCGGCCGTGCGGCCCCTGCATCTACGAAAAACAAAGTTGCATACGAGGCCAAAGCAAACAAATACCAAACCAACCACACTTAAGCACTCTAAATCAACGCTTATTCTTGCATAAACATTAAATATCATGAAAGGACATGTAAGACAATCGAATAGCAACCAAGGATTAAATATTCATATGCACATAATCCACGAAAACATATAAATGCACACAAATGGCCTCAACCGGCAAGGTTGGCTTCAAAATAGCCCAGAACACATTAAAACCTCAACAAATAAGCACCAAAGTATTCAATACACAATCTCAACATATAGAAGCATGTATATACTAAGTCTAAGAGGAAAGGGGTCCAAATGATCAAATAGAAATCCAAGCCATCAACCACTAGCCATGCATGAAACCATCATATATGCACATACCTCAATCAATGAGAGCCAAAAACCAAGTATTCATACATAGACTCAAAATCCCACATTTCTCATAAATGCTCCAAGTCATCACACAACCACCAAGCCATAAAAGCATCGAATAACTCAGGAACCCTCTTTCATATCACCTATGTACTCCATCAAATGCAACAAGAGCCATGTAAATGCATACTACCAAGAGATGCCATGAAACCCTTCTTCAAACCCTCATATGCAATCCCAAGAATCCCTCCACGAAAACTATGAAATGAATGCATAAATGAAAGCACAAGATCACAAGGAGCACAAATATATGCTTATCTAGCACAAAAATGCAAGAAATAAGGGTGTCTTGAGCTTGGGTTGTGCAACAATGGAGGCAAGGGCTCGGGGATTTCTTCTTCTTCCTTTTTCCTTGGTGTCTCGGTGGGTATGAGTGTGTGTGAGGGAGAGAGAGCTGATTTTTGGTTCAAAAAGGGGAGAAAGAGTACAAATTAAGTATGGCCATGGGTCCCACCAGAGTGTATTTTGTACGTAAGTGTATACGACTTAATACGGGGATCAAAACGAGGTCATAAAATTACGTGGTTGGTCTCGTTGAATCCCATTTACCGAATGGAATGCAACAAAGGTGTTGGAACTCATTTTTGAGTTCCCGAGCTCAAGAAACGACCTAGGGACTCAATTAAGTCATAATTATCAAATGACCCATAAACATGCAAAACTTAACAATTGAGTCCAAAACTAAACACATGAAGGCACAAAACCAGTACAAATCATATAGAAAATCCCAGAACTCATACACATCACATTAAACAAGCTCAGCAATTCAAATCATGAAAATTCAAGTTGCGCGATTAAACAAATAATTTAATTAATTCAAATTATTCAATTAGATCAAATAAGCAAATAATTATGAATGAAATGCAACAGTTAAGTATGAAATAGTATTTAAACTCACACGTGGTACAAACCTTCACGTGTGAAAAAACGGGGTGTCACAACCTCCCCCTTGAAAAGGACTTGTCCTCAAGTCCGGCCTGTGGCTTCAAACAATTTCGGATGTAATTCCTTCATCTTCTCTTCCGTCTTCCAAGTCGACTCCTCGGATTTCTGATCCCGCCAAAGTACTCGGACCAAAGGAATTCTCTTATTCCTCAGCTCCTGAATCTTTCGGTCCTGAATTGCTATAGGATGTCTTGTGATCGTCAAATCCGGTTCCAATTGCACATCTTCGACCGGTAGTCGGGATAATACTTATGAAGTTGAGAGACATGGAATGCGTTATGAATCCCGGTTAAACTGCCCAGAAAATCCAACCTATACGCCATCTCTCCTATCCTTTCAAGAATATCAAAGGGGCCTAGGAATCGCGGTTTGAGTTTTCCGCCTTTTCCAATTCGAGAGAAGCCCTTCCTTGGAGACCCTTTGAGAAACACCTTATCTCCGACTTCAAACTCTAACGACCTCCTTCGCTTATTGGCGTAACTCTTCTGTTGAGATTGGACGGCCTTCATTCTTTGCTGTATCTTCTTAACTTTCTCAATGATATCATCGAACGTTTCCTTAGGCTTGGTCCTTTCCAACTTATCTTCTTCGGTCCATTTCCAATCCTCTATATCCTAAAACAACGGCGATCTGCATTTCCTTCCATAGAGAGCCTCGTAGGGAGCCATCTTAATCGAAGCCTGGTAGTTGTTATTGTAGGAGAATTCAATTAACGGAAGATGTTCATCCCACTTATTCCCGAAATCTAGCGCACACGCCCTTAGAAGGTCTTCCAAGTAATAGATCAACCTCTCTGATTGTCCGTCTGTTTGAGGATGAAAGACGGTGTTGAACTGAAGCTTGGTATCCAACAGCTTCTGAAGATTCTGCCAGAAAATTGAGGTAAACCGTGGATCCCTGTCCGAAACTATGCTCACTGGAACTCCATGCAGCCTAACAATTTCCCATAGATATAACTCGGCGAGCTTAGGAACCTTGTCAGACATTCTGACTTTGAGAAAATGAGCGTACTTAGTAAACCGGTCAACAATCACCCAAATTCCTTCGTATTCTCCTTTGACCCTTGGCAAACCTGAAACGAAATCCATTGTCACCTGCTGCCATTTCCACTTGGGTATCGGAAGTGGTTGGAGGGTTTCTCCCTATTTTTGAAGCTCGGCTTTAACCCTCTGGGACGTTAGACACCGCTTTACAAAGTTCGCGACGTCCCTCTTCATGCCACTCCACCAGAATTTCTCTCTCAAGTCCCGATACATCTTGGTACCTCCCGGGTGGATAGAATACCCTAAGCGATGTACCTCCTCAAGTACAATCCGCTTGAGCTCTTCTGGGACACATACTCTCGCATCAAATCTCAACAAACCGTTATTATCCAACTTAAACCTCGATCTCGGGACACGTCTTGTACGAACAACTAACCTCTGAATCTCTGGATCTTCTGACTGAGCCTCCAACAACTGTCTCTTCAAATCTGGTACCACGGTGCTATTAGCCAAGAAAGTCCCCATCCACAATAAATCTGATTCCGGACTCGAACTTGAACTAGAAGTCCCCACTTCCAAGCTGCTCACACTAGCCTTTCTGCTCAGAGCATCGACAACCATGTTCGCCTTACTAGGGTGGTACTGAATCTTGCAATCATAATCCTCGAGTAACTCCACCCAATGCCTCTGTCTCACGTTTAAATCCTTCTGAGAAAAGAGGTACTTAAGGCTATGATGATCGGTAAAGACTTCAAAAGTTGCGCCGTAGAGGTAATGTCTCCATTTAACCAATGCGAACATGACGGCGGCCAACTCTAAGTCATGGGTAGGGTAATTCTTCTCATGCTCCTTCAACTTCCTCGAAGCATAAGCTACCACTCAACCATTCTGCATCAAAACACACCCGAGCCCTTCCTTCGAAGCATCCGTGTAAACTTATACCCTTCTGTACCCTCGGGCAGTGTAAGAACCGGCACCGACGTCAACCTCACTTTCAAAGTCTGAAAACTAGCTTCACACTTGTCGTTCCACTCAAAAGGCACATCTTTCTTAGTCAACTCGGTCAACGGGACGGCAATCTTAGAAAAGTCCTTAACGAACCTGCGATAATACCCCGCTAATCTAAGAAAACTTCGAATCTCTGATGCGTTCTTCGGTCTTTCCCAATGCAATACAGTTTCAATCTTGGATGGATCAACCTCGATTCCGTTGCCTGAAATGATATGGCCTAGGAATACAACTCTGTCGATCTAGAACTCACACTTACTGAACTTTGCGTACAGCTTGTGCTCTCTGAGTATTTCCAAGATGATTCTTAAGTGCTGTGCGTGCTCTTCTGCGGACCTCGAATACACCAGGATGTCGTCTATGAAAATCACCATGAACTTGTCTAAATAAGGCCTGAACACCCGGTGCATCATGTCCATAAACACAACTGGGGCATTCGTCAACCCAAAAGGCATCACCACGAACTCGAAATGCCCGTACCGAGTATTAAACCCAGTCTTCGGTATATCTTCCTCCCGGATACGCAGCTGATAGTAACCCTGCCTCAGATCTAAGTAAACCCTGGAACCTTGGAGCAAGTCGAATAACTCCTCGATATGAGGCAATGGGTACTTGTTCTTCACGGTCATCCTGTTCAGCTCGCGGTAATCTATGCACATCCACAGCGATCCGTCTTTCTTCTTCTTCACAAATAAGACATGAGCACCCCGCGGCGAAATGCTCGGGCGGATGTACCCGCTCGCTAGAAGCTCATCAAGCTACGACTTCAACTCCTTCAATTCGGCAGGAGCCATCCTATAAGGAGTCTTGGAAAATGGATCTGCTTCGGGATAGAGGTCTATAACGAATTCAATGTCCCTATCAGGTGGTAAAGAGCCTAAGTTCTCAGGGAATACATCGACGAACTCCTTCACGACCTCCGTCTCCTCAAGTTTGGCCTGATCCTTCGATTTGTTCAAAAGGTATGCCACAAAACTTGTTGCACCGTCCCGAACCAACTTACTAGCTTCCACGAATGATATAAACAGGCTCGACTTCAACCTCTCACCCGTAAATACCACTGATCCCAATGAAACCTTCTTCTCACGACAATCCATTACCGCTCGGTGCTTAAACAACCAATCCATCCCTAGGATTACACCATAACGCTGCATCAGCATCTCCACGAGGTTAGCCAAGAAGTCACGACCCTCAAAACTCACCGGACACTCCCGAAACACTTGGTAAGTAATAAAGCAACCTCCAAGCGGAGAACTAATCACATATTCATGCGCAGACAAAGAGACAGACAAGCACAATGAGCAGGCAAGATCCCGAGAAATAAAGGAGTACGATGCCACAGGATCGAAAAGTGCATGAAATGATATGCCATTAATGCTTATGGTACCTTCGATAACAGCATTCGGGTCCACTTCAGCTATCTCCTCTTCCTCGACTCCAAGAGCTTAAGCCCTAGCTTGAATTCTGGGCTTTGGATTCCCTGCAGCTTATTCCGGCCTTCGGTTCTTAGGGCACTGACTAACCATGTTGTATGTTGCCCCACATCCGTAGCACTTCTTGTGCAGCTTGAAACAGTTCTCGATGAGATGTTTGCCTTTACAATACCGACATTGAATTTGAGAGGGAGCTGGTAGAGCTAAAGGTGCTTGTTCTTGTGGTTGTTGTCCCGCGGGCTTGTATTGCTTGTTTTGTGGCTTGGCCGGTGGTAAGGCTTGTTGAGCCGCCCTCTTTCCAAATTTGTTGTAGCCCGAGCCCGAACCTTGCCCAGAATAAAAAGTTTTCCTCCTAGCCACGACCCTTTCCTCAACCTTTAGAGCTTTTTCTATCGCCGAGGCCATGTGTCTGTATCAACTGCCTCCAAGGTATCTTGCATATCATCTCTTAACCCCGAATAAACTTGAGGGCCTTATGTCGGTCGTCATCGGCAATGTTGGGGCAGTATTGAGATAAATACTCATACTCGTTGATGTATTCGGTTACTGTCCTCATTGTTGGAAAACAGAATCGAAAAAGCAGCAGAATTTAAAAAATTTTATCCAACAAAAGGACCGGGGCTCGCAATTGTGAATCCAAATTCGTAGAGTTAGAAACTTACTTTCTAAATAATCTCTCTTGAAGCGTTACAAGCCGCCCAAGAACGCTCTTCTCGCGGCTTGACC
>JBBMKE010431709.1:0-10328 GCA_037834125.1 Lippia alba
CTCGGGTTTAGGCTCATGTATGGAAGTCAATTTCGTATGTGAGTTTGGGCTCGGGTGCGGGGGATGTGGATGGCCCATGCTAGGGCGTCACATGAGTTGCTTCCGCATGTATGTTTTATTTCCTTGCACACTCTGTTCAGGGTTAGCCCCGCTTAGCCTAGTGTGTGCGTGTCTAGGTCTCCGTTCGCTTAGGCCTGAGCTCGTGTGTGGACGTCCATTTCATATGTGAGTTTGGGCCCAGGTGCGGGGGATGTGGATGGCCCACGCTAGGGCATCACATCCTTTTTGTGGTATCAGAGCTCTCGGTTGCAAAATCAGATCTCTAGTGTCATGTCGGGTGAGTCTAGGTCGTTCGGCTTGGACAATCTGGTTATGTGCATTTACATGAATTACTTTTCTTTATCTCTTGATTGTGCACATGAACATGAGCTAACCGACACGTATATGTATTTGAATTGTTGATTTTGTAGGATAATTATGCCTCCACGACGTCACCACCGCCGTGAACAAACTCTAGAGCCTCGACATCATCGAGATCGCTCCCCTAGACATGAGGAGGATGTTCATCCACCACCGCCACCTCCATAACGAGACCCCAGAGATTTTATGGAGAGATTAACTACATATTTGGACCAGAGGGCACAAGATCGTGCCAATGCTCAAGCCGCCAATAATAACAACCATGGAGGAGGTCTTCTTACCAATATCCTCTGGGAATTCAAGAATCAGAACCCACCAGTCTTCATGGGTGGGAATGATATTCAAGTCGAGGAATGGTTGATACAGATTTCACGGATTTGGGAGCTAATCCCTTGTGGCTCCATTGAGAAGGCTCGATGCACACTTACAATGGTGCAAGGGCAAGCTTATTCATGGTGGATGAGTGCTAGGACCCAGTTGGAGGCCGCCGAAGAAGAGATAAATTGGGAAACTTTCTCAAGGGAATTCTGGAATAAATACATCCCAATCACTACTAGGGACCGAAGAATGCAGGAGTTTATAGATCTAAGGCAGGGATCGGGGACCGTGACAGAGTACATCAATGAATATGAGTACCTCTCCCAGTATTGCCCCAATATAGCCAATGACGAGCGACACAAGGCTCTTAAATTTATCCGTGGCTTGAGGGAGGATATGCAAGATGCCTTGGAGACGTTTGATACGGATATGTGGGCATCGGCGACGGAGAAGGCCTTGAAGGTTGAGGAGCGGGTTGTGGCTAGGAGGAAAACTTCGCATTCCAGTCAAGGTTCGGGCTCGGGCTACAACAAGTTCGGAAAGAGGCCGGCACAACAAGCCTACCACCGGCCAAGCCACAACAAAAATAACCCTGACCCACAGGACAACAAGCTCCACCTCTAGCTCTACCGGCTCCCCCTCAAATCTAATGTCGATATTGCAAAGAAAATCACGCCATCGAGAATTGCTTCAAATTGCACAAGAAGTGCTATGGTTGTGGGGCTACGGATCATCTGGTGAGCCAATGCCCGAAGAACAAGAGGCCGGGACGAGGTGTGGGGAATCAAAGGCCCGCGATACGAGCTAGGGCATACGCTCTTGGGGCCAAGGAAGAGGAGACAGCTGACGTAGACCCGAATGCTGTTATCGAAGGTACCATAAGCATTTATGGCATTTCATTCCATGCACTTTTCGATCCCGAGGCATCATATTCCTTTATTTTTCAGGATCTTGCCTGC
Organism: Lippia alba; assembly: GCA_037834125.1. NCBI lineage: Eukaryota > Viridiplantae > Streptophyta > Magnoliopsida > Lamiales > Verbenaceae > Lippia > Lippia alba. The sequence continues at coordinate 1,698 of JBBMKE010431709.1, forward strand.
TCTCTTTGCTTACCTGTCTCTTTGTCTGCTCATGATTATGTGGTTAGTTCCCCGCTCGAAGGGCAGTTTTATTACTTGTCGAGTGTTTCAAGTGTGTCCGGTGAGATTCAAGGGTCGTGAATTCTTGGCCGATCTTGTGGAGATGTCGATGCAGAGGTATGGAGTAATTCTTGGCATGGATTGGTTGTTTGAACACCGGGCGTTGATGGATTATCGTGAGAAGAAGGTTCTGTTGGGTTCAGTGGTATTCACGGGCGAAAAGTTGAAGTCGAGCCCATTTATATTGTTTATTGAGGCTAGTAAGTTGGTCCGGGACAGTGCGACAGGTTTTGTGGCCTATCTTTTGAACAAACCGAAGGATCAGGCCAAACTTGAGGAGGCGGAGGTTGTGAAGGAGTACTCGGATGTTTTTCCTGAAAATTTAGGCTCTTTACCACCTGATAGGGACATCGAGTTAGTAATAGACCTCTATCCCAGAGCCGAGCTATTTTCCAAAACTCCCTATAGGATGGCTCCTACTAAGTTAAAGGAGCTGAAGTCGCAGCTTGATGAGCTTCTAGCTTGCGGGTACATCCGCCCGAGCATTTCTCCGTGGAGTGCTCCCGTTCTGTTTGTAAAGAAGAAAGACGGATCGTTGCGGATGTGCATTGACTATCGTGAGTTAAACCGGATGACCGTGAAGAACAAATACCCTTTGCCTCACATCGAGGAGTTATTTGACTTACTACAAAGTTCTCGGGTTTACTCCAAGTTAGATTTGAGGCAGGGTTACTATCAGCTACGTATTCGGGAGGAAGATATACTGAAGACCAGGGTTCAATACTCGGTATGGGCATTTCGAATTTGTGGTGATGCCTTTTGGGTTAACCAATACCCCAGCTGTGTTTATGGACATGATGCACTGAGTGTTCAGGCCTTACCTTGACAAGTTCGTGGTGATTTTCATAGACGACATTCTGGTGTATTCGAGGTCCGTTGAAGAGCACACACAACACTTGAGGATCGTCTTGGAAACACTCAAAGAGCACAAGCTGTATGCCAAATTCAGTAAGTGTGAGTTCTGGATCGATAGAGTCGTATTCCTAGTCCATATCATTTTAGGCAATGGAATCGAAGTTGATCCATCCAAGATTGAGAGCGTACTTCATTAGGAAAGGCCGAAGAACGCATCAGAGATTCGAAGTTTTCTGGGATTAGCGGGGTATTATCGCAGGTTCGTTAAGGACTTTTCTAAGATTGTTGCCCCGTTGACGGAGTTAACTAAGAAAGACATGCCTTTCGAGTGGGATGATAAGTGTGAAGCTAGTTTTCAGACTTTGAAGGTGAGGTTAACTTCGGCGCCGGTTCTTACACTACCCGAGGGTATTGAAGGGTATGCAGTTTACACGGATGCTTCAAAAGAAGAACTCGGGTGTGTTTTGATGTAAAAAGGTACAGTGGTAGCTTATGCTGAGTTGTCCGCCATTGTGTTTGCATTGGTGAAATGGCGACACTATCTTTACGGTGCAACTTTTGAGGTCTTTACCGATCACCAAAGCCTCAAGTACCTCTTTTCTTAGAAGGATTTGAACGTGAGACAGAGGCGTTAGGTGGAGATTTTAGAGGATTATGATTGTAAGATCCAATACCACCCTGGTAAAGTGAACGTGGTCGCCAATGCTTTGAGTAGAAAAGCGTGTGTAAGTAATTTGGAAGTCGGGACCTCTAGTTCAAGTTTGAGCCCAGAACCGGATTTGTTATAGATGGGGACTCTGTTAGCCAACATTACCGCATTGCCGAATTTGAAGAGACAGATGTTGCAGGCTCAGACCACGGATCCAGAGTTACAGAAATTGTTGGTTCGTGCGAGGCATGATCCGAGATAAAGGTTCAAAGTGGATGACTCAGGATTGTCGAGATTCGATGCGAGAGTATGTGTCCCAGAAGAGCTCAAGCAGATTGTACTTGAGGAGGCACATCGGTCAGGGTGCTCAATCCACCCGGGAGGTACTAAGATGTATCGGGATTTAAGGGACAAGTTTTGGTGGAGTGGCATGAAAAATGGCGTCGCAAACGTTGTAAAGCGGTGTCTAACGTACCAGAAGGTTAAAGCTAAGCTTTAGAAACTGGGAGGAACCGTCCAATCACTCCCAATTCCCTAGTGGAAATGGCAGCAAGTAACGATCCACTTCGTGTTGGCTTGCCAAGAGTCAAGGGAGGATACGACGGAATTTGGGTAATGTCGATCAGTTCACTAAGTCCACCTATTTCCTCAAGGATAAAATGTCCGACAAGGTGCCTAAGCTAGCCAAATTGTGGAGATTGTAAGGTTGCATGGAGTTTCGGTTAGCATAGTTTCGAACAGGGATCCATGGTTCACCTCGATTTTCTGGCAGAATCTTCAGAAGTTATTGGATACCAAGCTTCAGTTCAGCAACGCCTTTCACCCTCAAACAGACGGACAATCTGAGAGGCTAATCTACTACTTGGAAGATCTTTTACGGGCGTGTGCATTGGATTTTGGTGATAAGTGGGATGAGCACCTACCTTTGATAGAGTTCTCCTACAACAACAATTATCAGGCCTCGATTAAGATGGCTCCCTACGAGGCTCTCTATGGAAGAAAGTGCAGATCTCTGCTGTACTGGGATATAGAAGATTGGAATTGGACCGAGGAGAACAAACTGGAAAGAGCCAAGCCTAAGGAAACCTTTGAGGATATTATCGAGAAAGTTAAGAAAATCCAACAAAGAATGAAGGCCACTCAGTCTCGATAGAAAAGTTACGCCAACATGCGAAGGAGACCGTTAGAGTTTGAAGTCGGAGACAAGGTTTTTCTCAAAGTGTCTCTGAGGAAGGGCTTCTCTCGAATTGGAAAAGGCGGAAAGCTTAATCCGCGATTCCTAGGTCCCTTTGAAATCTTGGAAAGAATAGGAGAAACGGTGTATAGGTTGGATTTGTTGCCAAGTTTAATCGGGATTCACAATGTATTCCACGTCTCACAACTTTGCAAATATTATCACGATGAGCAACCATCCTACCGGTTGAAGATGTGTAATTGGAACCGGATTTCACGATCGTAAGACATCCGGTAGCAATCCAAGATCGGAAAGTTCAAGAGTTGAGGAACAAGAAGATTCCCTAAGTCAGAGTTCTTTGGCGGGATCAGAAATCCGAGGAGTCAACTTGGGAGACAGACGATAAGATGAAGAATCTGTATCCGGAGTTGTTTGAGGCTTCAGGCCGGACTTGAGGACAAGTCATTTCCAAGGGGGGAGGTTGTGACACCCCGATTCTTCACACGTACAAGTTTGTCCCACGTGTGAGTTTAATTAATGTTTTGCATTTATTTTCATAATTAATTATTGCATTTCATTCATAATAATATGCTTATTTGATCAATTTGAATAATTTGACTTAATTGATTACTTAAATTTCTATTTAATCGCGTAAATTGCATTTTCGTGTTTTAAATTTTCGAGCATGTTTACCGTGAATTATATGTGTTTTGGGTCTTTCTATATGATTTATTTTTGTTTGGGGCCTTATTGTAATTAGTTTTCGGACTCAATTGTTATGTTTTTGAATGTTTAGGGGTCATTTGGTAATTATGACCTTTTTTAGTCCTTAGTCGTTTCTTGAACTAGGGAACTCGGAATCGAGTTCCGACACCTTCGTTGCGTTCCATTCGATAAATGGGATTCAACGAGACTAACCACCTATTTTTCTAACCTCGTTTTGACCCCCATATCGATTCGTATATGCCCGCGTACAAAATACACCCAAGTGGGACCCATAGCCATACCTTTATTTGGACTTTTATTCCCCTTTTGAACCAAATATTCAGCCATCTCTCTCTCCCTCTCACTCATCCCTACCGACCCACACCAAGAAGAGAAGGAAATTTTTTCCAAGCTCTCCCACCTCCATTTTTGTGCAAACCTCCAAGCTCAAGACACCCTTTTCTTGCTTTCTTTGCTTGGTAAGTGTTTCTTTGTGTTCCTTGTGATCTTGTAACCTATTATATGCATTCATTTCTTGAATTACATGTTGGGATTCTTTGGATTGAATATGGTGTAATTTTGAAGGGTTTCATGGCATATAGTGGATAGATGCATCTCTTGGTGCCTTATTGCCTTTATATGCATATTTGGCTTATATGAATGCTATTCCTTGAGCTATTTATGACATTTATGGCTTGGTGGTTGAGTTATGAGAATGTGGCATTTATGGCTTTTATGGGTTTTGGGAGAATTGCTTGAATTCTTGATTTATGGCTTCCTTTGGTGCTTATATGTACATATATGAAGCTTTGATGCATGCACTTTGAGTTTTAGCTTGGTTTGTGGCAAGATCACTTGGACCCCTTTCCCCTAACTTGAGCTTTTGCATGTTTTCATGTGTTGGCTTTGTGTATTGATTAATTTGGTGCACTTTGGCTGGGTTTTGAATTCATTTTGGGCCATTTTGATACAACCTTGCCAGTTGAGGCCATATTTGCGCATTTGTGTGTTTCGTTGATGATTTGCATAGAATCTTTGATCCGTCGAGGAAATTTGATGTATTATATGTTCTTGGATGTGTTATGATGTTGGTGTATGAGTTTGAATTGGTTTTGGATTGATTAGGCATGCCTAAGTGTTGTTTTGGCCGGAAATTGCATAAAACTAGGTTGTTTTGCTGCTGAGAGGAATCAACGGTCGTTGGCCCCTTGTTCTTTGGTTCCAACGGTTGTTGGAATGGCCAGAATTTTGAGGATCTATTGCCTCACTTCAGCGACCATTGGAAATGAGGAAGAAAATCCCAACGGTCGTTGGTTTCCCTCAGTCCCACCGGTCGCGTTCTTTCATCGTTTCTTATACCTTCCAAGCATGTTTCCCACCCCCAATATGATTCCTAACTTGGCATAACGTGATTATATGTGTGTTAACTTGATTATATTCGAATTTGGAATGATTTTATATGCTTATATTGGAGATATGTTTCATAATGCATTTATGATACGTTAATGCATCTCATCGCATTCCATCGCATTCATGAGCATTGCCCAGCATCTATTTGGTTCATATTTGAGTCTAAGTCTCGAGTTTGTGTTTCTTTATCTCAGATCCTCTTCCAGAAGTCAAGGAACCCGAGGTTTAGATGTTCGTAGGTTGCTTCAATCCGCTTCTATTGCCCTTTTTGCTTCAAGGTGAGGGTTAGGTTGTATAGATATGAGCTGATGGCCTTTATCTGAATTGATTTCGAATCTCATGTGTGGTATACTTCTATTATGTATAAATATGAGTGTTTATGATATGAGTTTGTTTTGTGAATCATCTTTGAATCTTACGAAACTTTGTATACGTATGAGGCATATACGAGGTTTGATTTGAATCCAAGTACATTTCCTTTTGAATCTAGCGAGTTTGCCCTAAAAGATGGGGCTTTGGTTTGATTTTATGAGTTTTGGGCCCCCCCACTTGTGGGTAAGGGAGACCCGAGAAGACCATCGGGGTCGCCGGTTATGACCTTTGTGCACTTTCCATTTGAGACATACGTACGGTTGTAAGGCGTATGATCTTGAGCTCTCGATGAATAATGGGGAAGGCACTACGTGGGCTAGCTACCCCGTGGGTATATGAATCCCTATGGGTGAAATGGGTTCACTACCCGATCACCAAGAAGTTGACAAGGATTGAATTATGATTTGAGGTTTTATGAAGCTAAGAAGTCGAAGGATACCCGTTCTCGCCGGGTTTTTTGTTTCCCTTTGATTTGGTAATTGTGAAACGGGTTGGGATTTCTTTGTATACGTATATATCTCTTTTGTAAAATTTATTTCAGTTGCAAAACCCCGACTCGGTTCATGATAGGCCTCCCATTTGAATCTTTGCTTTGCTCTTATACGTATTTATGTGAGTGTGTGTAGCCCTTTCACTCAGTCAAGTGGGTAGACTGGCTCTTGTTTCTTTGCTTCTTTAGTTGCAGGTTTCTCAAGTTAGGTGGGGAAGTCTTCGTATCTTGTGGTCTTCCTAGTTTAGGTCGAGTTTGCATCATGTGTTTTTATTTTGATTACTCTTGTGACTACGCATGTAATATGAATTTAAGCATGTATCATTTTGGAGAATTTGAATACTTTCGCATGTATATTTTATTTCCTTGCGCACGCTGTTCAGGATTAGCCCCGCTTAGCCTAGTGTATGCGTGTTTAGGACTCCATTCGCTTGGGCTTGAGCTCGTGTATGGACGTCCATTTCTTATATGAGTTTGCCCACGCTAGGGCGTCACAATTTTCGTTCTGCTAAGGGGGTGGGACTATTGCCCTACCCTCGGGGTGCCTCCTTTTCGTGAACTGGAGGCAGTGGTGGCGGCTGGGCCCTCAAAGCATTTTGTGCTGCTTCGAGGGGATGGATTTGCAGCCCTCCCAATGGTGGGGCTGCCTATGCTCCTACTCCCGAGGGGAAATACGTAGCTATAAAATGTCTCCAAGCTTTCTGAGTGGCCTGGACCTCGCACTGAGCGTAGATGGATTGAAGCTATTGTGGCGTCATTTGGGGCATATCTACCCCCTAAACCTTGCGTCGGAGGGTCACCGGAAGCTGTAATTGGCCCACTTGGTAAGGCTGGATAGTGGGCATCATGCCTGGCGTCACCCCTAGCATCATTCCTTGGGCAAATCCGGGCATCATCCCGGGCTGCATGAGCGAGTACCCCTGAGGGGGCATCATCATGGTGTACACCCCCGCGTTGGTGGTAGTACCCGCAGCGGCGTTCGCGAGCGCTGCTGGGTGTGAGGCGGTACTGGGACCTCCTACTCCATTGGTCCCAGTTGGGGGAGACTCTACAAGGTGTCCCTTGTCTTTGTCTCCAGCGTTGGCGGGGGAACGGTACCACCCCCCTGCGCTATGGCGAGGGTGGCCTCAGCTCCACCCTCTGAATGCTCCTTGTTGAGAGAAGAAAGAGCTCTACGGTTATCCAGAACTCCGGATCTCTTAGCAATAACCATGATTGGGCTTAAAAGACTTGAGAAAAACTCAACTGAAACCAAAACTGAAAAAGAAGGAGGGTGTTACTATTCGACTAGCTTGCAAAAGAAGAAGAAAATGATGGTTTCCCACAAACAGTGCCAAAAATGATGGTGTCAGATATGGTTTAAGGGAAATTGAACACCAATCACTTAATATTTGTTAAGGGGAAAGACCATCACAGGCGTTTGAGCCTCAGCAATTGAGTCTCCTTTCAAGCGTGGGTTTTTCCAGCTAGGATAACACCCAAAGTGCAGTTAGCATGCTAGAGATGGAATGAAGTTAAGGATGAATGCTTGATAAAGCAGCTATGGGGTTTTTTCCAGCTCAGTGTATGAGTAAGAGTCTTGTTGACGAAGGAAGACTTGGAGAATATGACAGTGTATTCTCCTATTTATAGGTTAAGGGTGAGGGCCCTTTGGTAATCTTAAGGGAGTGGTCCCAAAAGAATGTTGCCCTAGATACGTAGCGGTCTGTGAGGGCGTGAGAGTGATGGTTATGAGTTGTGCCAAACCGTAGGTGGTTATGCATGTCAGAGGAACGTGCACTCTGGAAGGGTGAGTGTGTCAGCGACAGTTACGGGTCAGCACTCACGAGCGCTGAGATGTTAGTATGTAGGCTGCTGAGCGTGGCGACGCTCGGGATGAGACTTCATGACCAAGGAGATGAGAGTACTGATCCTGCGAGCGTGATGAGCCTGAGGGTAGATATTTCTGAGGGGGGTATCCCCGTATAGGAGCGGTCCTCTATGAGAGCATTGTGACGAGGGTTAAGATCCCGTGCGTCAAGTTAGTCCAAGGAAGAGTCCCCACTGGGGAGGAGACGAAAGAAAGGGGTTGGACCTCATTCACGAGCCCATTCCTTCGAGCATCAATCCTTACTGCTTCCTGGCTTAAGAGGTGATCCCCTAGGATCCTGACACGTGTACGGCGGAGATGTGAGTGCATTTTATGCCCATCATGGGCCCCTTAAAAAAAAGTCAACCTATTTAAGTGGAGCCATCAAAAAGGTTCACGACGTCTACAAAACAAGAAAACAATTTAATTGCTCACCTAATTATGCATAATCTCATAAACTAGGCTGGTTCTCAATTACAACTCCGAGAATTTAATTATTGCTATTTATTTCATTTCTAGCATCGGGCGTTCAAATACAACTTCAAATGTTTCAACAAATTTCTTTAATTGCCTCTAACGCACAGAGATTTTTAAATTTTAAGTTCGTTGTGATGTGGCGCGTGAAATACTTATTACTTGTAAAAACAATTAAAAAGAAAATTTATTTCATTATATCCGTATTGTGACATGTTGGCATGAGAATATGATACCTATGCATGAGAATATGATATCTAGATTATGTATATTTACATTAAATATGCATAATCTCATGCATAGATATAAATGAGACTGTCCGTGTGTGTATACAAATTAACTTCACATAATAATATCATATATATTCTATGCATGAGAATATGATATCTAGATTATGTATATTTACAATAAATATGCATAATCTCATACATAGATATAAATGAGACTGTCCGTGTCTGTGTATACAACTTAACTTCTCATAATAATCTCATATATAATCTATGCATGAGAATATGATATCTAGATTATGTATATTTACATTAAATATGCATAAT
>JBBMKE010431719.1:0-10327 GCA_037834125.1 Lippia alba
TAAAACACAAGTATCATTAAAGTTCATGTTTGAAAGAACATGTTCACAGAATCTCTCAAATCAAGAGTAAGGGAAGTCCACGACAGAAGATCATATTCTGCATTTAAAAGGGTTGTCATCAACTGAAATTGTGGTCTTTAAGCTGAATGAATATAAATAAAGGGTTCACATTACATCCGATTGAGTTAATAGAAAAGCAGCTTCAAATTGGAAATGAAACCATCTCTCAACTTTGAAGAAATGCATATATAAGGTGAGCAAAAATAATAATAAATTAGACAATAAATTGCATCTCAAATTCATAAGTTTTTTAGGCCGAAAGAATCAAATTAAAATTTCAAAGCAACATGATATATCACATAAAATTTTCAATAACAATCTATAATCTCGGGTTCCTTCAGTTGTAGAAATGCATATAGAATTATAAATACTTCTATGGGATCCAATTTATACAACATTCTAATTCCAGTATACCAATATTCTTAGATCCTAAAAATCTGAAAAATTCGATAAGAAATTTAGAAAATAAATTTACAGAAATTCATGTGCCCAACATGTGATCACCTTCCTACATGTCATTAAGCCCCTTATGATTCCTCTTTTAAAAGAGTGGTTCAATGTATAGTTGTTCTAACTAGTAATTCAGATTATGAGATTCTTCTATGATTTTGACAAGATTACCAATAAGCAAGCATTCATAAGATCCTTTTACCACTACAAGGCAAATAACTAGAACAGACATAGACTTTTGCATCTTTAATGCATCAACTCCTTCCAATTCAGAACCTTCACTACTCCTAAAGTTCAATTGTAACTTTTACTCATTCTTTATAAGTATACCTACATCAAAAAATAAATAAAAAAAAAAGAACAAGACGAGTAAGAAGAATACAAACACCTTAGAAATGACCTCTAGAGTTTCTCTAAAATCCACACATCTCGAAATGTTGGATTTCACCAGAAAATGTTATAATCCCTGCAAAGCAACATCATAAAACTAATTCAAAAGGTTCATAAAAAAAACGAAAACATAGAACAACAGTTCTAGAGTTGAACAAACCACTGCAGCTCTCCAGAGAGCAAAAATCAGACAACACTGCATCATCAAGAAAGAGATTTGCAAGCAATAGGATGTTTTCCCTAGAACAATCCTCACAATTTTCAGAATCTTAGAGGTCGTGGTTGAACAATAGTTTGAAGGGTTTGAGTTTCTGATTTCTTTGTTGCGTTTTCTTCTTGGGGAAGCTTAAGGGAGAGAAGCAGAAGTAAAACCACTAGAATCGATAGCTTCTTCTCCTCCATTGCCCAGCCATCGCTGCCGCCTGCAAGCCCAAACACATTCCCCTATTGCTCGTCGTTCTCGGAATCGATTCAGACCCCAAGCTTTTCCTCCATTGCCCAGCGTCTCGTCGCCTTCGAGCCCAAGCTCAAAAGCCCTAGCTGTGGCCGTTATCGGAATCGATTCGAAACCCAAACCAGAAGTACGAGTTTTCCCCTCCAAAACCGTACTCCGAGGCCTTCTCTGAAATATGAAGTTGAATTGGAATATCCAAACAAAAAAAAAAGTAGAAGTTTTAGAGTTGGGACTTGAAATTTAACCTTTCTTTCGCTTTGTACAATGTGGAATAATAGGGGGGAAACAAAAAAGTTTTGGAGCCAATCTTACTAGACATCACATATAAAAATTATAAAAAAGAAATTATAATAAAAAGTTCAAAACTACGTCGTTTTACTATATTATTTACTATGAATATTAATTTCCTAGTAAAAAATGTCATATTTCCATATTATTTACTCCGAACAATAAGTTGTAGTAAATAATTACTTATTACTACGATCAAATGATCGTAGTAAAAAAATTTGTAGTAATAAGCCATTTTTGTTGTAGTGTAATATGCCGAAAAACATACAGTGGGTAAAAGGAAAAGGAAAAGGAAAAGGAAAAAAAAAGTATATATGTATCTATTAAGAGTAACGTTGTAAATTTAAATACGAGATTTATTATTTTATTTTTTTATTTGCACATTCATTAAACTATCTATTTATACAGTTTACCTGTTGAAAGTATCGATTACAAGTAAGTGGAAATTCAAAATATCAATTGGTACAGACTTTATTAAACATATGGTAAAATTTACTGTGTTAAATTTAGTGATAAAATGTTAATATATTAAATTTTGAAATAGAAATAAAAAGTGTTGTTAATTAAAAACTAATATTTTTATTGCCACAAATATTATATTTATAATATTTTGTGGGATTTATCAAACTTTAAAAGTATAAAAACATTATAAATATAAAATTTGTATGTTGCAAAAAATATGTTATATATTTATAAGAGTTATACATTAAATTTAATTTCTTAAAGTATTATTTTTTTTAGTAAGACGTATAGTATTATATTTTTATTAGTGTATATATCTTTTTTATTACAAAAAATTTATGCACACAAAAAAGATTTTAGAATTTTTTTTTTATCAAATACGTTCTATTTATAATGTTGTTAGCCTATTTATGGAACATAAAAAAATACTAGAAGAAATATTTTATTTTATTTTATGTTCTTATTTCTAAATTTATTATATTAAATTAAGAAAAAAATAGGAAATATTATTAAAACTCATATTTTTAATATTTATAATGTGTGCATTTATAAAACGTAAAAAAAATATATATAAAAAAACAAAAAATCAAAGAAAAGGTTATGAGAATAAAAGAAGAAATAAAGTCAACGATCATTTTTACGGTTAACTGATATTTTTCATCCAAAATCCACAGATGTTCTTAAAATGATAAAAATTAAATATTACAAGATTAAAAAATTATTTTTAAAAAATCATGGGACCAAAAGTAAAAACAACCTTATAGTATGAGACCAAAGATGCAATTTGCTCAAAAAAAAAAGTTTAATCAATTATTTTCAAACCAAATTGCTTTTCGGTACTGGCTTGTTAATTTTATTCTCATCAATAACTCTGTTATAATTTGTATCCACCGCCTTCACCATACGCTTGGCATTCCATGTTCAAGCAGAACCACTACAACGAGATTAGCAAGAATCTATAAAGGAAGAGGTCGCTAGTATTCCTAGACGATATGCTTGATTCTTTAGGCAACTCTAGGCATTTCTTAAAAATCTATTAAGAACAAGAAAATTGTAGCATTAGCATTAACTAATGACTTTCGGATGCTGGTACGATGATACGAACAAAACATGATTTAAATACAAAGATAAACTTTTCTTTTAAACTTCTCTATATGAAAAATGTTCGACACGGTATGGCGTTTGTTAGTATTAATGTCCAGTATTTTTATTTTGGGGTCTCGTATTTTTAAAGGGAAAAGATACTTTGTCATTAGTTGTGTTCATTTTTTAGACTAGAAAACCTAATATTTTAATTTTTAATTGTCATAATATAATTTGTTTCTTAATTTTTGTAATTAGGTTTGTTATTTTATCTCATTTTTTGGCGAAACATTGTCATATGAGCGATAACACGTGGCTGACGAGGTGTGGGTAATTCTAATTCGAGCCTGATTCGCTCAAACCGATGTAATGAGGGGGTGAATGTTTTATACTTGCCGTGTGGTTGGTGGAAAATTTAGGAATAGTGACCAATCAAATGACAAGTGCAATACACTTAGAAAGTGCTTGGTATGTGTACCAGCCGACATAGATACAAGCAAGAACCCTTAATTTTCCATTTGGAATCGAATATTATGTGATATGGGCGCGACCAACATAGTATCTGGCCCGCTCAAGCACGAAATTGTTCACGCATTAAGTCCTCTCGCTCATCTCTCATTTTAGTCAATATTAACTCGTGCTGATTTTGGACTCAAGTTGCTTAGCTACTGTAGAATTTTTAGCTTTCTAATAATTACCCGGGTCCTGAACTGAGAGAAATCTTGAATTTAATACTGTGCTAAGTGCAGCGCCTCCCTTAGCACTACAACCCCCACACCGTAAAATTCCCCGAGTAAAGGATAGGTCCTTCACCCAAGAAATACTGCGGCGAACGGACAAGACAATACTTGAAAGAGAGCATAGGGTATAGTGCAGCGAAAGATAGAAAATTTAAAACTTTATAAGGACAGAAGTGCCAATGCACATAGAGAATATGTGCTATTATTGTTGACCGAAGTAATTGATATAAAAAGGGGAGTATACCATGAAGGGATACTGATGTAAAACATGAGAGTAACAAATATGAAATAGAACATGATCAGAACTAAGTGACCTTCGAATCAGTTCTGACCTACTAGGTTTGTTATCTTAATGCTTCAAGATACCTCTAGTTGTCGTTCCCTTGATCCCTGAAGTCATGCATTTTAAAATAGACGAGTAGTTAGTCAAAGTGACTAAATGAGGGGATATGGTAGCTTATAGGTATTTATAAATGTGTGTGTGTATATATATATATATATATATATATAAGTTCTTAATATTAAAATAATAGTAATGGGATGTAGCAAATATAATCCGGTTTATAATATGATTTAAAATAGGGATAGGGGTATGATGGGATAATTTTATAATGATATGAACCAGTATAGATAAATGTATTTTGCTGGCAAGCAAGGTCTCTCCTTCCGTACTCCTTAACATATTTGGTAAAACAGTAACGACACTGTACTTGCACCGATACTTTAATAAAACCAATATGATAATCATCCGCTACTCCTTGGTGTCAATAAGGGATCAAACCCTAGAGACGGTAATAATATTTGGGAAGTAGTTTTCCCTTATATATAACTTGGCGTGAAATAACTAACCTCCAGTTAAACCACTTCCAAGAGTGTAAGTGGCAGTCCGCACACCAACAACACTCGGCCCGATACCTTCCGGATCATTAGTTGATACGGCTACAGCCAGGGCCCATAGTAATAATAATGATGAAATATTTTTCTTGCTTTCCATGATTTAATGTTTCGATAAAGTGGACTTAAAGTATATAGCGTCCTAATAAAACATTGATTCTGACATAAAAGTATTTTTCCTTAAAAAGGGATATTGTAGTATAGTATTATGTATATAAGATAATAAATCATAAATACTGGGTAGATTTTAAAATAATTTTTATATAGATATATAGATATAAGCATGATCACAGTTGAAAATATTTTAACCCTTACCTAATACCAGTAGTCAGATAAAGTCGGGTAGTTTCCACCGCTGAGTCCTAATTTTGCCTGAAAGTAATAGCTACTACGGGCTTAGGACTAAGTTCTTATTTTTATTAACACATAAGCACATAATATTCGCACATGCAAGAGTAATACATTAAAAAATCCAGCAAACTCTAATTTACCCGATAAACCTTAATTTTAACCGTTTAAGTGAATTGATTAATAATTTAGGGTTTAGGAGATCTTTAACTAATCAAACATTTATTAATCACATTATGATCCTAATTATAATATTTAGAATGAAATTTAGGATTTAATTTGGCAATGTAGGTTCCATTTTGAAAATATTTCACAATTTACCGGTTTTTGGAAAATTTCGGTAAAAATCCTTATTTAAAAATTCCAAAATTAATTTTATAATTATTTTATGATTAATTTCGAAATTATTATGATTAATGTTGACCAAAAAGTCAAAATTACTATTGAAAACATTTACTATTCAATTTTTTAAGAATTGAACATTTTATAACACAAAATTAACTTCACACATACCCACACTACCAAACGCACACATATATAAGTTCAAGAACATCAAGAACATGTTATTAGACTTATGAAGATGTTCATACTAGTTCATGATCATATTTAATAAATTCTAGGTTCATAATATATAATTAAAGTTAAATGTAACATTTATGTTACTAAATTCATGAAAATAATTCCAAATAAATTATTCTTGGCATCAATTTAATCAAACAAGATCATGAATATTTAAATATATGAATACAATATATCATATCATAATTGATGCATTTAATTAAACAGAACTCATATATGTTATCACAGTTTTCTTAAAACTAGCATAAATGGCTTATATTTTATAAAATAAATTCCTAAAGCATAATTTAATTAAATCTAAGCATGCCATAATTCATAATGTATTAAAAAAATAATATAAAGCATGAAATAATAGAAGAAAAATGCACCTTAGAGAGAGATAGGGCTGATAGGCGTGGCTTTAGAGAGAGATGTGAGGAAATTTTTGTGTGAATTTAGTGAATGCTTCTTAGGGTATTTATAAGTGTGGTTGAGAGGCTTACCTTGCAATTTCTCTACACTTTAGGCTGATTAATAAGGGTTTAGAGTAGCTAGGCTTATTATTTAGGGTATTAAGGTGTTATGCTAGGTGTATAAGTGATGTAAGTGCATATGTATGCATATATGATGTAAAAATTAGGTCATCATAAAATAAATCTAAAATAGGGTGAAATTAATAATAAAATTATAGTCAAATTTCTATATTTTAGTTTGAAATGAGAAATGTTGTAAAAGATAGAGAATCGAAAGAGCTTTCCGATGATTATAAACATTATGGAAAGCTATGAAGCAATTTTGGGCATGGATTCGCTTTATCTTCATCGAGCCGTGGTTGATTGTTTCAAGAAGAGGGTTTCTTTGGGTTTGAATGTATTCGTTGGAGAGGGTTCTAAGACTCCACCACTACTTTCTTTTGTGGAAGCTTATAGGTTAATTCGTAAAGGGGCTACGGGTTATGTGGCCTATCTTTTCAACAAGCCTAAAGATCAATCCAAGATTGAAGAAACGGAAGTGGTTAAGGATTTCCTTAGTGTGTTCCCCGAGAGTTTGAATTCTTTACCTCCAGATTGGGACATAAAGTTCGTGATTGATATTTTCCCAGGAGCTGAGCTTTATTCGAAGTCTCCTTATCGTATGGCTCCAGCCGAGTTGAAAGAGCTAAAAATTCAACTTGATGAGCTCCTTAATAGTGTTACATCCGACCGTGTTACTCGTCATGGGGTGCATCGGTTCTATTCGTAAAGAAGAAAGATGGAACTCTAAGAACGTGCATCGTTTATCGCGAGCTGAACAGGATGACAATTAAGAACAAGTACCCACTTCCACATGTTGAAGAGCTTTTTGATTTGCTACAAGGATCAAGGGCATATTCCAAGTTGGATCTTCGACAAGGATACTATTAGCTACAAATCCGAGAAGAGGATATTCCTAAGACAGGATTTAACACTCAGTATATGCATTTTGAATTTGTGGTGATGTCGTTTGGATTAACAAATGCCCCTGCAGCTTTTATGGACATGATGCACAGGATCTTCCGTCCGTATCTTGATAAGTTCGTGGTGAACTTCATTGATGACATCCTTGTGTATTCTAAGTCTCCCGAAGAGCATGCACGACATCTCAGGATTGTGCTAGAAACTCTCAAAGAGCATCAACTGTTTACCAAATTCAGCAAGTGTAAATTTTGGATCGACAGGGTAACTTTCTTGGGCCACATAGTATCCGATAACGGGATAGAGGTGGATCCTTCTAAAGTTGAAACAGTAGTGAAATGGGAGACACTGAAGAACGCCTCAGAAGTAAGAAGTTTCTTGGGTTTAGTAGGGTACTACAGGAGATTCGTGAAGGATTTCTCCAAGATAGCTGCCCTTTTGACCCGATTAACCAAGAAAGAGGTAAAATTCGAGTGGGATGAGACTCGCGAGGCATGTTTCCAAACTCTAAAAGAGAAGTTAACTACAACTCCAGTGTTAGCCCTACCCGAGGGTTCTGAAGGTTATGTGGTTTATACTGATGCCTCGAAGAAAGGTCTCGGATGTGTTCTCATGCAAAAGGGCCTAGTGATAGCCTATGCCTCAAGGAAACTAAAAGACTATGAGAAGAATTATCCCACTCACGATCTAGAGCTAGCCACCGTGGTTTTTGCTTTAGCTAAGTGGCATCACTATCTATACGAGGTTTTCTTCGAGATCTTCTCGGACCACAAAAGCCTCAAGTATTTATTCACTCAGAAGGACTTGAATATGATGCAAAGACGTTGGATGAAGTTTCTTGAAGACTATGATTGTACCATCCATTACCACCCGAGTAAAAACAATGTGGTCGCGGACGCTTTGAGTAGAAAAGCTAGCTTGTCTGCTTTGGAAGTGGATTCGGGAGAAAGTATCGAGCCTACTGTTTTCAAGGCTCATGTGGCTGATATACCGATACAACCTAATTTAAGATAGAAATTGTATGCAGCTCAATCTACAGATCTTGAGATTCAGAAGTTAGTAGTGAAGGCCCATGAAGATCCAGAATGTCCGTTTGGTTTTGATGATACATGGTTATTAAGATTTAAGACTCGAGTTTGTGTGCCCGAGGAGTTAAAGAGGGTAATTCTTGAAGAAGCTCACAGATCGGCATATTCAATTCATCCAGGAGGTACTAAAATGTATCGGGACTTGAAAAAGTTCTATTGGTGGAGAGGTTTGAAGAAGGATGTAGCCAAATTTGTGAAACATTGCAAAACGTGTCAAATGGTAAAGGCGGAGTATCAGAAACCCGGAGGATTATTACAACCTTTACCTATCTCGGAATGAAAATGGGAACAAGTCACTATGGATTTTGTGACCGGACTACCTAAAGCTATGGGTGGACTTGACAGGATTTGGGTGATAGTCGATCAGTTAACTAAATCGGCACATTTTCTTCCAGTTCGAATGTCAGATAAGATTAGTAAGCTTGCAACTATATATTGCAGAGAGATAGTCAGACTTCAGGGTATTCTTCTCAGCATAGTTTCCGAAAGAGATCCGAGATTTACTTCTAAAACTTGGCAAGAACTTTAGAAAGAGTTGGGAACTAAGCTCCAGTCCAGCACAATCTTCCATCCACAAACAGATGGACAGTCAGAGAGGTTAATTCAGTATTTGGAGGATATGCTTCGGTCTTCTACATTAGACTTCCAATTGAAATGGGATGAACATTTACATTTGATCGATTTTAAATACAAGAAGAGTTATCAAGCCTCGATCAAAGCTGCTCCTTATGAGATTCTGTATGGTCGTAAGTGCCGATCACCATTATTTTTCGATCTAGAAGAATGGGGATGGTTGAAACAAGAAGCGGTACAGAGAGATGCTAGAAAAACCAAACTTTCGGAAGCAACTCATGATGCAGTAGAGAAAGTTCAGATTATAAGACAAAGAACGAAAGCTGCCCAAGATCGCTAGAAAAGTTATGCAAATCGCCTGAGAAGAGAGTTAGAATTTGAAGTAGGCGATCATGTATTTCTGAAAGCAACTCCTCGTAAGGGTTTTACAAGAATTGGCGAAGGAGGAAAGTTGAATGCCTGTTTCATAGGTCCTTCTAAGATTTTGGAAAGAATTGGAGAAGTGGCTTATAGATTGGACCTACCGCCCAAACTTACCTGGATTCACAATGTCTTCCACTTATCACAGTTGAGAAAGTATTACCCGATGTGTAGCGCCTCCCCTAGCACTACAACCCCCGCACCGCAATACTCTCCTAATAAAGGATAGGTCCTTCACTCGAGAAATATTACGACGAACGGACAAGATAATACTTTAAATAGAGTATATGGTATAGTGCAGTGGAAGATAGAAATTTTAAAACTTTGCAAGGACAGAAGTGCTATTGCACATAAAGAACAGGTGCAACTATTTTTGATTGAAATGGCTGACATAAAGGGAAGTATAACATCATAGTGTACTGGGGTAGAACATGAAGGAAATATATTTGAAATGTATTTAGAACTATGCGACCTTGGAATTAGTGCTGAAATGTAGGATGCCTTAATACTTCAAGATACCTCTAGTTATCGTTTCCTTGAATTCCTGAAATCATGCATTTTAAAATAGGCGAGGTGTTAGTCAAAGTGACTAAGTGAAGGGGTATGATAGTTTATAGATATACATATAGATGTATGTATATAGATATAGGATCAAGAAGATCTTGATCCGAAATAATAGCAATAGAGTATAGCAAGATTTCCGGTTTATGGTAGATTTAAAACAACAGGGATACTTTAATGCCCGCAAGCAAGTCCTATTTTCCCATAACTCCATAAAATATTTTGTAAGACAGTAATAGCACTGTACATGTGTCGATACTTTAATAAAACCAATAAGATAATAACTCCTTAACTCCAATGCCGTTGGGGAGCTACCCCTAGTGGCAATAACATGAAGCGGGAAGTAGTGTTCCCTTATAACTTGGCGTGGAATAACTAACCTTCAGTTAGACCACTTCCAAGAGTGTAAGTGATGTGATCCATCATGGCTCAAAGCATGAAGATGGCATGGAGTTAGAGAAAGAAGAAGATCATCACGTGCATGGCAATTCTCATGCACAAAACCATCAAAATGGCAGTTACAAA
>JBBMKE010431738.1:0-21347 GCA_037834125.1 Lippia alba
ATGGAGAGTGGATTTGTGGTTTCTCTATGAACCTTGGCAATTGCACCATCACTACAGCAGAACTCTTAGGTTTGAGAGAAGGAATGAGATTGGCTTGGGAACGTCGTATTGAAAAGATTATTTTTGAGGTGGACTCTCAAGTTGTGGTCAAACTTATTGAGGATGCTCGCACGGAGTCTCACCCACTTGGGGTGATCATTGAAGATTGTAGAGCCTTACTGCGAAGGCCGTGGCAAGCTAAAATTCAGCATGTGTGTAGGGAGGGCAATTTTTGTGCAGACTTTCTTGCAAAGAAAGGACACGAGTTGGATAATTGGGTTCAAATTTGGGAATCTCCTCCTTTGGAGTTGTTACAACAGATTAGTTTAGATAGAAGCTAGTCTTTTGTCTCCTTTTCTACCAAAAAAAAAAAAAGAAATTCGAATTAAAATATTATCTTATAAAATAAATTTATTAATTAATTAAACGAACCCCTTGGCAAAAAACACATCGAACTAAGATTGTTCTTTTATAATTTCTCAATTAAGAAAAAAAAATTCCCACAATTTGATTAATTTTTTGGGAATATTCATAAGATCTCTAACTTCTAAGTGAGGTATTATTGTTAATGTCATTCAACTTCATCTGACGGTAAATAATAACGAGACCAAATGGTAAATTAGAAATCGTATTCACTATCTTTTATATCGATGTCTTGATAAAGATTTTTATTGTCAATTTTAACAATTGGTTTTTGCTAAATTACAAACAATTTAAAAGATAAGACGAGGGATGAGAGGATTTAAAATAAATTCCGTTATTTTAATCTTGACTAAGTGAACCATATGATGTACAGCTGATGGTCGGATTCTGTTTGAAGGGCTTGCTAGAAGTGGTAAACTGCAGTCAGATCATACTGGTCGTTCATGATAACCCTCTCACCCCCGTGGGGTCAAAATGTGGAAAGATCCTTGGGATATTTGAGCTCAGGAACTCGGAGGTACTCGAAAAACTTCTTATAGTCGTCCGGGCGGGGAGCCCATTCGAGCTCCTTCCCACGGGATTAGGAGGTGACGTGAGTCCGCTATCCGGACCCTGGGCCAGGGGGACGCATGGATGGGTCCTCTCCTTGAATGCTCGAGCCAGATCCGCCTACCAGCCTCTTTTTCTTTTCCCGACCATCTGACCGGAGAGTTGATGTAGAAGAGATTGTGTTTCCACCCTCCACCGTGGGAAGTAGTCAGAGCTTTGACGATCTGATAGTTAGGTCGAGCTTGTAGCTTCACAAACAACAAATACTTCTCCGAAATGAGCAAGAAAAGCTGGAAGCCACATATAGTGAAGTAGCGATCGAAAGGAGTTGACCAGGCAGTAAGCGATCGGAAGAAGTTGGATAGAAGCAATATCGAGGGCATTCAAGAGGTTGACGAAGACCAGATCGATCGAAACCCTCATTCTATATATTTTATCGCATAAGTATTAACGACGATATAAATCTCGGGAGGCTTGCCCATTCTCTATTAAGAGGTAGGCTTTATTATCTCGTATCCTATTAAAATGCCTTAGTACTCCTCGATGTCCTCGTCAGACACTGTGCTCCAAGTTTGTGAATGATGAAGGACTGTAATCTGAGGGCCCTCCTATTTCTTCTTGGAGCCTGTGGTCGAAGTCTCAGCTCTCTCTGGCTGTTCCGCTCTAAGGTCTTGGGAAGCTCCACCGCGCGAAACCCCTGGCCTGCTCATTGCCATCATTTCCGTCTTTTATGGAGGGACTAACCACCTCATTTTCTTCCTCTTCCTCTTCCTCAAGGGCCACCTCATCTTCATACGCAATCGATAGAGAATCTGACTCCCTGTTTGAAGAAAAGGAACCTGAGGAGAGGGTTACTGGTTCGATCACCGACATGCTAGCGGGGGTCGAGGGGGATTCGGGCTCATCGACCAAACCCCTCACATAGTACTCAGGATATGTTTCCTTGCGGGCATGGGGATTTGCTTTTGGAAGGCCATTGAGTAGAGTAGGAAAAGAAAAGGAAGAGAATGCGAAAAAAAAGGAAGAGGCCGAGAAGAGTACCTTGAGAGAAGGAACTTGAGAACTCTAGATAGACCTCCGGAAGGTTTCCTAGCATGCTCTACTCGAAAAAGTTGTTTGGTTTCTAAGGATGCTCGAAAGTTCTTATGAGTTTGGTGAGGAATAATGGAGACAGGGACCCCCTATTTATAAGGGAGGTGCTCGGAATGCGAAGAGTCGTAATAATTACATTCTGAACCGCCATTAAAGCAATGATTGCGCCTTTTCCCACCCAAACAAAAGATAAAATTCAAAATTCGCGCCCAATAGTTAACGGACACGTAGGTTGACGCGTGTACGAATGCGCCTCTCTCGGTCAAAGTCTTCCAGCTATATTATAACGTACCTTCCTGTCTGGGGGCTTGTTACAGGGCTTTCTGAGAGTGCCACATAGCGACACACCAGCAATGTGTTCCACGTGGAAAGGTAATCCATCCCATTTTTCCTTTGGGAACCGATTGAATGTCCCCGACCACTTGTGCCCCGCACCGGTTAATGAGCTTTCCTGATATGCCAAATGACTAGATCAGGTATTCGGGCGCCGCCCTCCTCCTCGTGGAAACTTCCGACCTCAAGGACATCTCGACCACTTAGATCTCCGACTACCCCAGTCGTACAATAGATTAGGGCACACCATCAGAAGGTTTACTCTAAGCTTGAGCTCAAAGACTATCTGGTTCGGTGCTACGCCGAGGCCGTTGCTGCTACAACAAAAGGAAGGGACCTGATTTTTTCGGAGAGGCTTCGACTAGCGGCGGTCGCCCACCCGATTGCACAGGCCCATTATGCCTCCGCATATGGGCTCCCAATACCTTATAGATACGCTCCGCCAAATCCATGGGCAAATGAGGTCAAATGAGTCATAAATAGGTTAAAATTTTGGTTAAACGGGCCAAACGAGTTTGTAATTGATCTAATATGTTGAAAAATGGGTGAAACGCGCCCAAAATGGGTCAAATAAGTCCAAAATAATTAGAACATGTCAAAAAAGGGTAAAAAGAGTGCAAAACTGGTCAAACAAATCTAATATAGATTGAACATGTCAAAAAACAGGCATAAAATGGGACAACTGAGTCCAACTAGGTCAATGGGTCAAAAAATCGATGAAACGTGTCCAAAATAGACCAAATGAGTCTAAACTAGATTGAACAGGTTCAAACATGGGTGAAACGGATCTACAATAGATAGAACATGTTGAGAAATAGGTCAAACGGGTCCAAAATCGTGTTCGTGTGTGAAAATATGTATACAATTATGTTAGTGTGTGTAAATATAGGTAAAAAATATGTGAGTGTGTGAAAATGTATATAAAATTGTGTTAGTGTGTGTAAAAAATATGTAATTATGTTTAAAAAGTTATGTTATATAAATATAATATTTAATTTATAGCACCCCAAACAAAATGCACCACATCCCCCGCACTAGGACTCGACACGTGTACGAAATGGAAAGTCATCACACGCACCAAGTCAAACCAAACGGGTGACAAACAAAAATCCGAACCTAGGCTAGGCGGTACCTAAACCCTTTACAACAAAATATGCAAAACCTGTATGCAAAATATGAGCTATAAAAAATCCTTCATATCAAACATAACAAAACAGTTCATATCAATCAACAGTATGGGTTCATCTATTCCAGCCACCTGTCCTAACTTGTCCCGATTTAGCAACCTAGCAAATCATATAATTGCACACCCACATCCAATGGCCACGAGCCGACAAGAATTAAAACATTCGAACCACATGCAGACTTGGGCTCACAGGCCTCTTTTAAAGCGTAAAGACAAAGCCCGATAAGGAAAATTTAAACATTCAAGAAAGCTGACACGGCCACTAGCTGAACATAAAATATACAATTTACAACATAAGTTAATTCAAATGAATGAAATACATAACCAGAACTCAAAAGACATAAACTGACTCAGACAAAACAAATGACTCAACTCGAAACCGACTAGCACGAACCAAAACCAACACATGCAACTGAAGGGGGAAAAGGAGAGGGGTAACACACTCACACTATACATAATATGGGACAGAGCACATATCAAAAGAAAGATTATGAACCGGGATTAGGGTTTTGCAAACCAAAACTATTTTTAAACCAAACTCAAATTCATACTTATTCAAATCATAACAGACAGAACAGACTCGAATCATAACAGAAGAGAAAACGCCTATCCCGTTTCATAATCAACATAACATAACAAAACAAATACCCGACGAGTACTGGCCTCCAACTACCTCCAGAACAGACGCAAACAAAACCAAAATACTCACAAATCAATCTATCCTCCACATCACGGTGTTCGGGAATCAAACCCTCACCACCACAAATACAAACACATATGGGATAGCAAGTCCATAGTATGCCTAACCCGGTCATCCAACCGGGGCTCAAAGTATCACGCCTTCCTAACCTCCAAGAGTCGCACGTGGATACTTCAAATGGAATTATGCACAGGTCGAACCCGACGACCCTTGTCGTCCCGGGGCTCCTTACCCATAATTTCGGGGCCCAACAAATCCAGATCAAACCAAATTCTCATATTTCAGGGCAAACCTCGCATAGAACGGACTTGACAAAACATAACTTACGTACCTTATCGAGCATACCTAACCTTGCAACGCAGCATATGCTATAACGTACCTCTCCATATCATCCAAATCTGAAGCTGACGCGAAGACACACGGTTTGGAGCATAGCCTTGTTGCAAAATATTTCAAGCTTACGTATGCTCGTACATATAGTTCAAAAGTTTCCTCGTATGATAAATTCATAAGCAAATCATATAAACACATATATCTATTATATAATTATAATGGAATAATCGCATGCATGCTTGAAAACGAGCATAGAGGGTTGTAGGTCGCTTTAACTAATAAAAATTCCTAAAACTTCACCTTTCGCCGACGAAAACGGAAACAAGAGCAAAGAAGTCCCACATAAACCCAAACAGCTGACAGACACGCCCTGAAGAACCCTTGAACGACTGAATACACCAAAAACAAGACTCAGACTCAGACCACATCCACAAAGACGTACGACAATGCTCAAATATTTTAAAAGATGCAATCATGTAGGCAGAGTTCATAGTCATATCAATTTCACATAAAACAATCATCAAATGGTTCGATAAAATCATATTACACATTAGGGCATGTTTATATGCGCAATTAATGCAAATAGGAGAAATAGAAAGAAAATGTATATCACATTATTTCGTATTAATCCATTCATCGCCAACCCAATTCATACATGTAGGATTAAATCTTCTCTTAAGTGTGAAAGTCTCTGATAAAATCATAGAAGATTAATTTCAATCCAATTATCGCCCAAAGGATTTATATTCAACTTAAGTAATTAAACTTTAGTTACAAGAATTTCAAAGTTAATCATTCACGGCATAATAATCCATCTTTTACTTAATCAAAGTTAGATATTCGTTTCTCAAAATATAGTTCAACTAATTCAAGTCACACCAATTTATATTTTCTAAAATTACAAAACACCGTCTTTCTACAAGAACTACATTCAATCTAGTGGCAAGAAACGAGACTAATATCAATAACAAATCATAAACTCACTCATTCTATAATTCGTACATATTTTTAGATACCAAACCACGCAAATTCATCAACTTATCAAATGTACAAGAACGCATTTACAATTTAGAACAATGATCAGTTAATAAAAATCAACAAAGTGGAGTTCGATTTACAATTCAAATCGTCGATACAATTTACATTTCATTAAATGAGTAATTCATTCACCTCGAGTTACATTTCAATCAACAATTCCAACAATAACCTCATTGATTACAATTAAAACAATTTAAATCAAACAATTCCCAACTATACAAATAAATTCGTAGAAAATAAACCAAACGTCCAAACGACGAACGGAAAGTGGCGTTGGACTCATCACAACGAAAGGAACCCGCTGAACAAAAAAGGTCAAAATGCTGACTCTGGGGCTCGCCGGAACATAGCTGACAGTCGCCGGAAAACATCCTCCGGTGGCCGAAAAATTTGCCAAAAATAGCCACACGTACGTCTCGACAAATCCAACAAAACCCCTCAACAATGATCTGAAAATTCGCAACGTACAAGGTTTAATTGAAGAAAAACCGTTATTGATCGAATCGAAAACCCTAGAACCAAGAAATGAAATTGAATTCAAACCGCTCAATGAAAATGAAATCCAAACGTACCATTGCATAGCTCGTATCGAATACTTTGAAAGCCCCAACAAATTGACCGGAAAAAGTCGCCGTAGGTGGTGGCGATTGAGCACCACACGCCGCCATTGACCGCCACCAAAACCGCTGATTCTCAAGTCGGCACCACCGCGGAAAGTCTGCCCTCATCCTCACGAACAACTTTCGTGAAGAGACCTTGGCCAAAAGATCGACGGAAAACCCCCAAATCGCCGTCTGAAAACACGCCACCGCTGCCACACCGAAAACCGCCACCTATGCAGTGAATCAGGCCAAAACGAGGCCGAAAATAGACTCAGGAGGTCAAAAAAATTTGGAAACCACTAAGGTCTGTCGGAAAATGGCGCCGGAACGCGCCGGAAAATGGCTGGAAAGAGCGCCGTCACTGTTCACACGCGGTGCTGCTACTGTTTCCGGCGAATAACTCCATCACCGGGCCGTTTCACGGAAACCACCACCATGTTGTAGAGCTCGTCGAGACGTTCGATTTACATACCAATTTCGTTAGATTCCGTCGTCGGAAGAGGCCGAACGAGGCCGTCGAAGTTGATGCCAAAAACTAGGCGCGATTTCCGAACTTCGAGCTATACAATATCTCCTTCGCCATTGGTCAGATTTCGATTCCGTCTTCACCATCATGGCGGGCTCGTCAAGATCTTTGAAAAACACTATTCATAAGTCGAATTCCATCGAGAACGAGTTTGTGCATGAAAACACTCTCTTTAGTATGTGTGTCGCGAAGAGAGAGAGAGAGTGCGGGAGGAAAGAGAGTGAGCTGGCGGCTTCTGATTGGTTGAAGGGAAATTCGGGATATTTAGTCCAAATTCGAATGAGTAAAACGGTCGTAAAACAAGCAAACGAACTCAGAATTGAGCAAACTTAGAGTCTACGGACTCGTTTCAATGTCCCGAACGTGTTGAAGGGGTCAAATTGGTCGAAATCTTAACTGAACGAGAAATGACCGAAAAACTCCTAAAATAGAATATTGCAAATAGGCCCCTAAACTATTAAAAAGTTGGAAATAGGGCCCGCATCGCACGAAGTTGCAGGATTAAAGCAATTCAACTCGTTAGACAACAAATAAAAGTAAATTAAGCAATTTAATACACATAAGGCAGTTAACACGTGGTGCCAGCTCAGTCGATCGAAGAACTGGGGTGTCACATAATTTATGGAAGGGTAAAATAGTAATAAAATATTAAAATTACATAATTAAACTTAAACCATTAAAAAATGAATTCAAAATCAATATGAACCCAATCCAATTCATAAAGAACTCAATTCTCTTTTAGCCTATTATTGATCCAACCCCAAACCAACCCAATTCAAATTTGCCAAAGCCAAACCAACCCAACCCTATATAATGAACTGATATAATGGGTTGGATTAGGATGGGTTGAAACAATTGAACTGATATTCTACTTTCTACACCTTTCAAATATATTTTGTGAATAACATGTAATTAGTAACGTAAACATAACGTTGCATTTGAAGTTATTATTTATTAAGAAATCTCGGATACGATATCAAATACGAGTGTCTAACACGATAAAATGATATTTTTAGAAGTGTCGGTGCATTAGAGCATATATAATTAATCTACACAACAATTCAAATTTTTGTAGAATGGTGATTAATTGTTAATTTAGATGGAAAATCAGAACATTTGACTATGATGATTTAAACTCTATGGCATAGGTATAATGATACAGATACGACACGATACGGAGACGAAAACATGAATTTTTTCTTGAAATTTTTACGTAAAGAGTGTGGACACGAGAGTCCGATAAAATAATATTTTTAAAAGTATTATTTTTTTTTTAATTTTCCACGGGGAGGAGTATCAGATACGATATGACACGACAAAATGATATTTTTAGAAGTGTTTGTGCATTATTGTTTAAATTAGGGTTAAAATAAATATAATAAGGGGCAATTACATCTAGGTAACTTGTATTTAGGCCTAATTATAATTTAGTCTCTGTACTTTCATTTATTACGTATTAGTCCTTAACATTTAATGTATGTTTGAGGTCCCTAGGTTCTGTTAGGTTTCCGTTTAAAAAATGTGAAATGTCACATATACCCTTGACCTTTTGACTTCTTTTTTACAAGAAATAAAATTTGAATTTACCATATTTTGTAATTAGTTGATTACCCTTAATTACTTTATACCTATTGCCTTAGGAAAATTTTGACAATCCCAACATTCTTTTGTTAGGAATAGTGCCCTTAAAGCCGATTGTATATCCGCTTTGTACTTTCCTTATGTAAATCACAAACAATCTTTGAATAAATAACGAATTAAGGCAACACTTCTTTATATGTTCTTATTTGATTGTATGATTACTTTGACTATGCATGTATAAGAACTCCCATAATCAATATGACTTACAGGACTCAACCATTTAGGTGAATTGATTAATGAGACGAGCCCATATGACATAAGTCATGATTAGAAATTACTCCAAGCTATGTGTTCTAAAGACATTGGGATTGTCGACTTGACTCATTTGAGGTTGCTCGTGTGATCACGCCCTTAAGAAGGACCACCTTGTTTCATGGGGTGTAAATTGTATTGTTGATATGTGCGTGATACATGGGGCGCTTACTTATTCTAAGTAGGTACACTGAGGTGTCACGTGTGAGAATATTCCTAAATGGGAAAGAAAGTTTTTGTTTCTGGAAATGGAAACTTCCAGATTATGAAAGATCTCACAACTCATTCATGTGATTATGTGATCCTTAGACTTGAGATTCCATTGATACTTTCTGAGCTAACTCTGTAGTCTTAGGTGTAAGCATTAAAGGTGTCGCCTTATACAACCGATTCAAAGTTTATGCTGGGGCTGTACAAGTGGCACACAAAAGCATATGAGAATCAATAAAGGACCTACACTTGCATCAAAAAATTGATCTCTTATTGTGTAAGTCATTCATATGCCATAAAGGAGTTCTTGGCTAAGGCAGTGGATCGAGATCAAATGGATATAAAATGCACTTAACTTTAAGATCGAGATTATTAGGGTTCTAATTATTCCCTTTCCCTACATCTTGGTCGAGAGATGGGATGTAGGAGGATTGTATTTCATGAATCGATGACTTAAAGGTTATTTCAAATTGAGACATTCTTATTCAGCTAGGGGTCAGACACCTGTTGCTAGACTATCGTCGTATGATATGTGAGTTGATTAATTAATTAGGAATTAATTAATTAGGGTCACCTAATTGAATTAAGAACCTAGAGGGTCACACATAACAACCCGATCACATGGATTAAGACTTGAAAATGATTACTCAATTTGATCGGACCAATATTTGATTTGTGGGTCCACGCGTGTGGAACACGTGTGGGACACGTGTCAATAGGGACACGTGTCACGTGTATATGAGATAATTAAATAATTAATTTGATTAATTATTTAATGAACTTTGATTTAATTATAAATTAATATTAAAGTCCTAATTTGGAGATTTTAAGTCTAATAAATAAATAATTAATTATTAGCTTCAAGTTATTTATTATAAAATAAATAAAGTAAAATAAATTATCTAAAAGAGTTAGATACTATTCTTGCTTGACAAGTTGGTCAAAATGAGACTTTTGGTCTAAGTAAGTGTCTTTCCCTCCAGCAAGAAATCCTCCCCAAAAGGGTTTGGGAATTCTTGTGTAGCACCCCCGACGATAGGCACCACATCCCCCACACTACAAGTCTAGCTCACACATGAAATGGAAAGTCCAAGCATGAGCTGGACTCATAGCGAACGGGTGACAATCAAAAACACAACCTGGCTAGGCATAATCTAACCATGTACCAATTAATTCAAGAAATGTACGAGTGTAATACAGAAGCAGTTTATGACAAATAAGATCTCACAGGCTCTCAATGAACATAAATGGACTACAAGCCTCAATTAAAGAAATCAAGCAATGGCCACGGGCCTAAATACAATAATCGGCACGACCAACAATAATAAAATAACAATAATATGCATTGGCATACAGACCTATTTAAAGACATAATTAAATGTAACAATGTGAAATGCGACTCAAGTGTACAAGTGACTCGAAAGAAATCCTAGACTTGACTCCCGCCTAGCAAAACCTGCAAAAGAACTGAAAAGTGGGGGAAAGGTAGTCAGTCTCTAGAAGACTGAGTGAGCAGGAGGTATATATAAATATAGAAACATGCACATGCAAGTTGTAAATCCCGAGTAGGTTTTTAGGCAAAGTAGTTCACAAGAAGGGTAAGAAATCAATTGGGCAATGCTCGGACTTTACAACTATCAATTTATATAATTAGTTACAATTTCAGTCAATCAGTGGCTCGGTGAGTGAGCGTGCACATTTCTCCAACCTTACTCCGACTGTGTACAATAATTAAGTTCAATTTTCTTTAAGGTGATCATGCAAAATAATCGGTACCGTAATATGCATTCAGTGCAGTTGTTCAGTCAGTCAATCAGTGGCAAGTTCAGTCCATTCTTCTTCCTCCAGAGATGGGAAGGTAGCGAGCCTTCGACCATCCAATCAGTATGATCAAGGGGTGCATGACTCCCCAATAACCGAGACTCCATCCTCCACTAATCTCCTAGCGGATTCTAGGTTCATCTCAATAGTATGGGAGAGTGCAAGAGATCACCGTCGACCCAATACCTCCCCGGGTCACTCAATACACTCCCCTTGGGCCCCAATCAGTGAACAGTAATGTGCAATATCTTGCCAAAATAGGAAGGCCAGTAGACAACAATAATAGTAAGTTCAGTTCAATAAACATTTACTTGAAGAATCTTTTGGAAAACAATATAGATATACAATAAGGTTTTTGGCCAAAACGGTCACATACGGGTTGTAGGGTTTAATACATAACTAGAATGGAAACCACCCACATATGGAAGACAATGAGATAAGAATAAGAACAATACAATATGGGTGCCTATTTGATCCGAAAGTCTCTGCCCTAGAGAAGAATTATACATGAAGGGAAACAATGTGTACTCGTGAGCAATGACTCAATAAGAAACCATATAATAGGTGTTCGTGTCATGATATGAAGTATTAA
This sequence comes from Lippia alba, assembly GCA_037834125.1. Taxonomy (NCBI): domain Eukaryota; kingdom Viridiplantae; phylum Streptophyta; class Magnoliopsida; order Lamiales; family Verbenaceae; genus Lippia; species Lippia alba. The sequence continues at coordinate 11,338 of JBBMKE010431738.1, forward strand.
ACATGTATATGAAATTATACAATAATATGTTATTCCATGATCGTGTTCATGTGTACAATAAATGTCCCAAGTATCAATTAAGCATGCAATACAAGTGTACGTATGATATATTATCATATAACGCATGCTTGACACAATTTGATCAACTAATAACTAAACAATTCATGCATTGTGTATAAACATTTAATTACATGTTCACGAAGTCATATAGGTACGTTAAGCACATAAGGGTGTCAATCAAGGCACATAGACACATTCGCAATCAAGAAAATACGAAGATGAAAGCACGAAAACACGGTTAACAGAGAGCAATCCCGGCCGGGACACGAAAAACACTGAAAATGGTCCTGGCCGGGACTAGCATCCCAAAACCAAACTGGATGAGAATCCCGGACAGGACAGAAAACAATCCCAGCCGAGACGAACGTCCAGGCCACCCTACTGGAAGGGTATCCCTGGCCGGGACAGAAAATACACAGCAAAGGATCCCGGCCGGGACAAACGTCCCGAAGCACAACTGATAGGGGATCCCGGCCCGGACTAGAAATGCACCAGTCTCAATCCCAGCCGGGACAAAACGCGACAGAACAGGGGTTCGGCTCCGGCGAGCTAAAACCTTATCGAAAAAGGCCAACGAAGCAAAGCCGGAGTCCGAGACGCACACCCAATAACAAACAACACCCAACAAGCAAGAAAGTACCACTGAAACTCAAAATAATGTGAGAACACGATAAACCCACCAAAATAAACCAAAAAATGAAGAAGAGCTTACCGGAATTGAAATAAGGACGTCAAAGGTGAGCTTGTGGTGGTCTTGGATCGTCGGATTCTTGTCGTAGTTGATGGAGCTAGTTTTTCCCTCTTTTCTTATTTCTTCCTTGAGCTTGAAATGGTGAAGAAGATGAAATGGAGAAGAGGAAGGAGTGATGGAGGAATGATGGTGGTGAGGCGGTGGTGGGCGGCAGTGCCAGAAGTGGCGAGAAGTGGTGGTGCCGGTGGTGGTGAGAAGTGGTAGTGGTGGTGGTTCTCTTGGAGAGAAAGGAAAGAAGAAAGAAGAAGGAGAAAGGGAAATGAAATGTGAGTGTGTGTGTGTTGTCTTAAGTTTAAGAGAAGAAAAAGAAAAGTAATACGCGGGCCCTGGTCGGGAGATATTTGTGTGTGGTGATATTTCATGTGGTTTTGGTTCGAATTAAAATACGACCAGGGTAGAATTAAGTTTCCGAATTAAATAAAAGGATAAGTAATGAGTTTGAGAATTTACAAGAAATAAAGAATCGAGGCTCGGAAGGAATAATGTGTACGTGTGACTAAAAAAATGAATAAACGTTAATCACATACGCACGTAATTACAATTAAAACACGTAAATGATTAATTAAACACATAATTCACATAATTAAACAATTAAAACACGTAACTCTCGGCCTAACCGCACTCATGACGCCATATCTAGTTGGTCTTGAAAACACAGGGCGTCACATCTTATCTAACAAGACAAGGGGGTCGAACCCCTTATGCTATAAATAACCCCATGATGGATGATACACAATTTCTCCTTCTCCAAGATTATACACTAAACCCTAGAGCCTAAACACCGAATATAGAACTAGCATCCTCCCTATTCAGATTGTGGTCGCGATTGGTGGACTAATTCTCTAGAAGGCCTATCGTGAAGTCTTGAAAGATTCAAAGAAGTTTTTGGGGGGCAAGCCGCGTGAAGATCGTTCTTGGGCTCCTAGAACGTGTCAAGAAAGCTTCTATCTTAATAATTTCTTGATCCCTACGAATTTGGGAATAAGAATTCTGAGATTTGATTCTAACTTATTGGAAAAAAATTTAATTTTCCGCTACATTTTTGTTTCCGTTTTCCCAACATCTTTACTCTCATTTCAAAGAACAGACTTCTCTTTAGCCGTGAAAACCCTACAATGAAAAGTCTCTCCTGCCATTGAAGACCCTTTTAAGCTAAAAAATTTATCTGAATCTTGCTTTTTATTGCTCAAGAGACTCATTTCTATTTGATTCTACAAGGATTTTGAAAGACCAGCGTTGTAGGTTAATGACCAGCATCCCATTCTCTTTTTTTTTGTAATTTTTTAGTTTAGCTAATGGTGTTTTTAGGAATAGTGCCCTTAAAGCCGATTGTATATCCGCTTTGTACTTTTTATTATGTAAATCACATATAATCTTTGAATAAAATAACGAATAAAAGGCAACACTTCTTTATATGCTCTTGTTTGATTGTATGTATACTTTAACTGCGCATGTATAAGAACTCCCCTAATCTAGATGACTTATAGGACTCAACCAATTAGGAGAAGTGGTTTATGAGACAAGCCCTACATCACAAAAGTCATGATTAGAAATCATTCCAAGCTAATGAGTCCTACAGACAGTGGGAATGTCAACTCGACTCGTACGAGGCTTGCTCATGTGATCGCGCCTATAAGAAGGACCACCTTATTTCATGGGGTGCAAAGTGTATAGTTGATACGTGAGCGATACATGGAGGTGCTTACTTATTCTAAGTAGGTACACTGAGGTGTCCTATGTGAGAAGATTCCTAAATGGGAAAGGAAGTTTCTATTTTAGGAAATGGAAACTTCCAGATTAGAAAATATCTCACAAATCATTGATGTGATTAATTGATCCTTAGACTTGAGGTTCCATTGATACTTTGTGAGTTAACTCTGTAGTCTTAGGTATAAGTTTTAAAGGGTGTCGCCTTAGACAACTGATTCAAGGCTTACGCTGGGGCTGCACAAGTGGCTCACGAAAGTATATGAGAATCAATAAAGGACCTACCCTTGCATCAGCATGTTGATCTCTTATTGTATAAGTCATTCATATGCCATATTAGAGTCCTTCACTACAAGAGAAATGCGATTTTGTGATGCCCAAATTCATCACTATAGAAAGCTATTGCGACGCTTTCCCTGTTGTGACGCCGCCCTTAGGCGTCGGGTATTCCGGCGTAGCTATATGTTATAGCGACGCCGGTCGGCGTTACCACATGAAAAGCAGTCATGAAGATCTCAGGCGTCGCAATAGCTTCCTATAGTGACGCATGTTGTTGTCTCGACTGAGGTCCTAACTACCATAACTACCAGCATTTGAGGCACCTTCCAGCGTCTCAATAAGCTTCTATAATGACGCTTGGTGGCGTCATTATATCTTTGTATTCATGACTATTTAAAGCGTCTCAATATGATACTATTGTGACACATTTGTTTGTCTCGTTTAGGCTTTGTTGACGCTTGTGATTGTAATAATAAGCGTGCATATAGTGACGATGTTGTGCATCTCAAGAAATCGTGATTGTCGTGATGCTTATTTACATCTTAAAATACTAATTTGGTGACGTATTAATTTGTCATCATAAAAATAACACATCTTGTTAACACCGTTAAAATTGCATGCAAATTCTCCAATTTTAATTAATATTTATATGAATATCATCATTCATACCGAAATAAAATTAAAAGCCGAAAGATAAAACACAAGATCGAAAATATTCATTACCATTAACATCATTCATGCATAAGGCAACAATAAAAATTACAACACCACATGTGTCAAAAGTGTTGTCTGTTATCCAAAAGTATGAACATATATACTCCCACTTCATATTCTTCAAATTCCACCAAAATATATACCAACCTTAAAGATAAGTTTGAATGTGCGAACTGAAATATAACTACGTACTAATGAAAGGTCCGATCATTGGTTTGAAAATGCTTCATAAGTCTCCACCCTTAACCACGTATAAAAGAAACATATACACAGTATTTTTTAAGCACCTAAAAATCAGAATATAGGTTACTATGAAGATTATGAATTGAAAAGTACCGAGTTTTTGGGCCATGCAACAATCTCGCCAATGGTATCACCAATAGTCTTCATATTGGACATAGGCCGCACCAAGTAAATTAATAATTAGCACATAAAAATAATTAAGATTACTTTTATGAAGAATTTAAAGTGAAAATTACCAAGTATTTGTGCCACGCAATGATCTCGCCAATGGAATCGCCACTAGTTTTAATATTGGACGTAGGTCGAACCAAATCCTCGTCAGTCTCGACAGCGACACTTACAACAACTTCATACCAATTGTTTCCTAAGTGTACTTGTCCAATGCATTGATATTTATGCAAATAGATAAACCTAATAGAAGAACATACAATTACTATACAAATACTGATATTTATGTACCATCACTTCATATTTTGGGTAAGTTGGTGAATTTATAAGAAGCACTACCAATTCTGGAAAAGTAACATCAATAAATGTGGTAAAGTAACCTTTTTCAATTTCTAAAGCAGAGATTGGGGTTTAAATGTGGCAAACAAAGAGTATAGGACATAATCCTTATTTACAGCAGATACAACTTGTATATATCCATTTGTATTACCCACACTAAGATTCTGATTCCATAATATATGTATACAATATATAGCGCAATTTGCAAATGGTTTAAACATATCAACATCTGATGTGTATTTATGTTGAATTTGTAAATGAGAAAATGGCCACTAAATTAAGGAATTATTCTGGATAAAAGAGGATCCAAATTAAAAAATAAATATAGCTAAGATAGGATTTATACCACGGTATGGAGATTAATTCAGCATAAATGAATAATAATAACTTCTAATCTATCTCTTGAATAGAGGGGAAGTGGAGCTCTCAATCTTGCTACACTTACCTAATTCATTTAAGACTGTAATTCATTTCTGTTAATTATGAAAATTTGAATACATATTTAAGAAGCACACCATTTTCTCTAGACAACTGAGTTGTGATGAACCTGCCAGAGGCTTCCAAGCAGATTACATCCTTTGGACTATTTTATAATGGATTTCATTTAACTTAATTGTTGCTTGTGAAAGATAGAGGAAAATGAGGGTGGTCTAATGTACCTTGGTAAATTGGTCTTGAGCTTCAACATAAACAACATTTGCACCACCCACATCCAACAACAATGCAACTTCTCTTTAAACTTTTACTACCATGTACAATAAAGTGCAGCATGAATTTACCTCAATGCCCTCAATTTGAATGTTCACTTTGACTGTGAACTCCGATGCCGGTTTAGGTGGACCGTTGAGCACATCGCTGGGTCAACCCAAGCCACCGTACTGGACCGGCATATCCTCCGGCCTGATAAATCTGATAAAAGAGAACATTAAATTCTACATTCCAAGAAATGAAATGCTCAGATGAATACAAAGCTCAGACATCTTAATAATTTAGCCCATCAAATAAGAACAAAGATGTCATACAAGGACAAGACAACAAAGATTGGACAGTAGTAGAGTACTGCAACAGTGATGACATATTTGAATCAAAGTTTAAATACATAATAATAATATTATGTTGTGCAAATTTCCAATTAAAAGTGATTACTTGTAAAGTGTCTCTGCAACATTTCCTTCCTTTGGATATCACAAACTTACTCTTGGTTCTTTCCGTTAGAAATGGACTGAACATTGAGTACAACAGGCTGAAATACCACAGCACGTTTATGAAGATCTGAACAAGGAAAATCCATGAAAAGATTTTAGTTTTCACATGAATTTAAAGGTATTATCTTTATGTTAATAATAAAAGGCATAAAAAAAGGCCTGTAAAATAGAAAACAGAGAGGAATGCATGATTAATGATCACCTTTCTGGCAACCATTTCAGGATAATTATCTTGAAATAGCGAGAGAATGTGATTCGAAGCAGCTCTGAGCTCTCTTTTGGACATGTCCTTAAGATCAGTCACGTGAATAATCGAATTAACACCACCCTCATTTTCAAAAAGAGCCTAATGTTAGCTCTGTTCCAACTCCCAACATGTTCAGTGCAAAAGATGGATGACAAAAATTATATTCCTCCATTGTTACGGGATGAGAATATAATGTCCAAGGTGGTTGTTAATGAACTTCTCCAAATACTTTAATGTACTGCTAAACATTTTGGAAATATATAATGGATAAAAAGTAGCATAGAACATGCACCAGCAATCACTGCTAATATAAGAGACTTAACATTAGTTCTTACAATATATTAAAACAAATATTCACTTCTCACAAGCATAGAACTCAACAGGTACAGGGAAGACCACCAAAACTCAAGCATAAGCAGGTGATAAGAAGGGATAACAGATCAAAGAATGAGTATTAGAAAGTGGCAAAGCCCCAGAACATTGGAAGGAAAATTTTATTGGCAATTATTAAGTAGATGTTGGCTAAAAGAAGAATAAGAACCTTTTAGAGGAGTCTAGCTTCTGTCTCAACTCAGCAATCTCAGCTTCTGAGGCTGCTAACCGCTGTTGCGCTTTTGCTTCAGCTATAATTGCAGCTTTCACTTGAATCTCCAACTTGCGTTCATCAAGAGACAAGTTAAGTCCCTGAACATGAGCCCACGTCTTGATCTCATTACCTCTAGCTTCCCTGACTTCCCTACATACAAAACAACATTTCCATGTTCTAGTAAAACTGATGACTCCAGCCACATACATTTCAAGATCAAGAGAAATCCAAGTATGGAAAAAATCAGTAAGAACAAGCTTGTTAATAGAACGTGTAATTTTACCTGAAGGCTAGCTCGAGCCGAACGGGAAGTAGGAAGTTTCTTGTCCTTATCTTTGTCCTTGTTAGCTACTGCAGCTGCCATTGTCTTCCCTGCAACAACCCCTTCCCACCTTTTCCAGCCATTTTCTCTCCTTAACTACAACTTCAGGAATATAAAAGAAAGGGAAAATAAATTATATGGATATAGTTCATTAAAATTCGTATTACAGTAATTTTGTAAAACTGCAGATACCAAGGAAAAAAGAGTTAATCAGCTAAAGCACATCATATACAGTTCAATTCAGCTTTCAATTCTTCTAAACATTCAAAAGAGTTAGCCAACTATTCCCTCTCTATCACCGTAAAGTCTGAATTCTAAAAATCTTAAAAATAAAAATAGCAAAACATAAAAAAAGATCCATGTCGGTTCTAGAACAGATCTGATATGCTAAAATCAACAACTAACACACAAACAACAAATTTGTACACAATGCCTATTATTTATTAAAAAGGACATTCATAAACAATATGTAGCAACAAACTCAAATACAAGTTCCCCACCATGTTGTATTTGTACACTCATACAAAATTCATAATTTTCACCACCTCTTAAAATAAATTGAAAAACCTTTTCCTGAGTACATAAACATGCATCTTGATAATACAATTTAAGCAAAGGAAGACACAATAGACCCTTACAGAAGTTCAGACATATACAAACATGAAACATGACAATGGACAAATGCAACAAAATCCCAAAAACTAACAAAAAAAAAAGGAGAAATTAAGGAGAAATTGCCTCTTTTCTTCAAGACTTGTTGGCCTTAGAAGCAGCCTTGTACAATCCCACCTTTGCTCCCCATCGATTTATTGCTTCACGTCTTCAATCGTCCTTGAGAACGCCTATAAGTCCTCCATCGAGAGCAAGAATTTAGAAATTAGCATTTTTGAGTTTTTTTTTTTTTTTGGGACTAATTGATTATTATAGGCACAACACTCAAACTAAACTAGACTTTCAAATTTGGATTCTCTAAATTTAAGAAGAACAACAAATTTCAGCATACACATACAGATTTGAAAAAATAGATTTAAGATTTCAAGCACATCAATTCATCCAAAGATTGCCCGCGTTTCTTCAACATGTGTGGCGTGTCTTTGCAATCAAACTTGATTCACCTATGCCATATGGACATGCATGCTCGCGGCAGTAGCTTCTGCAATAATATCACTACAGCAGTGGTTTTTGGTTAAACTGTTAGTTGTAGCAATGAAGCTTCCAGTTGACCTCACTTAAGAGATGGAGAAAGTTAATGAAAATACTAGCCACGATTCAGAACATTTGAGAATCATAGTACATGGAAGGATCACTTGCTGACCAAAAGACACGGTCCCAAGTCTTCAACAACGTTAAAAGAGGCTCATATCAAACTCTTTACTTCTGTGGACAGATTAAACAGCTCCCATAATGTAAAGTTGAAGATTTCAGAAGCCAATTTACTATAATATTGCTTCGCAGCATCCATATTAGCAAGAACAAATGTAATTTAGTTGTCAACAATGTTATTTAGTTGCCTATATATGGAGATAATGGTACGTTTTGAAGATGAATTCCTACATTTCCCAAGTTTACAAAGCTCTTCAATAATGTAATAGCATATTTTAAACTACACTAGATCAAATAGGCTCCAAACAGAACTTATCAGCATCCAAAAAAATTGCTAAAAAACTAACCTATTCACCTGTACCGGAAAGACATATAGAAGATGGACGACGCAAGGCCGTGTTTAGGTATATGGATTTCAAACTAAAAATTTCAAAATCTATTGACTTTATAATCACATTCAACACCCATTTCGACTCTGTTCCTTCAAACACCACAATTGATTCCAACAAACCTTCTTAATATGCCATTACCATAGTTATTTCACGTCATTAGCCCTAAATTCTTTCATTAAATCTAAAATCTCCAATCCAAACACAAGAACTTCATTGAAGTAGCTCAAAACGAACATCTTTCAATCTCTATCCAGCTCTCCCAGCAAAATCCCAAACCCCATTAAAATTCCCAGCAAAAAAATCCTCCATTTCTTCAAAAAAAATTCAAAATCTCATCTTCTCAAATTGGCAAAGTAAATTTATCAACATGGAGCTAGATCTGGAACTAAAAATTATCAATCGATAGCTTAGGATCAAAGAAATATGCATTGAACACACAAAACCAGATCCGAGTAAATTCAAAAATTCAAACTATAATAAGGAGAAATGGAGTCTTACATTTGCCAAGGAGAGAGGATGAAGACCGAGGCGAAGAGAAGTCTTCCAACAAAAGAAGAGAAACTCATTTGTTCCAAATCAGTTCATAAATCCTGCAAAATCCTGCATGATTATATAAGGATTTGCTCAAGATATAAGTCAACCTTTATTTCAGAGGGTTTAAATTGGGAGAATCGCCGAGGACCTCGGCCACAAGCAGCAAAGCAAGCTCCGCTTCAGATCTTTCCGCTACAATAGAAGCTCCCCTCCTTGCTCCTCTCTGCCCGTGCCGGAGGGTTTGATCTTTGAAACAATTTCAGTCGTATGGAGCTTGCAGGGTTGAATAATCGAGGGTTAGCAAATGGGTTTCTTTTCTCTTCTCTTCCCTTAGCTGAAATGAGAGTTGAAGAAATGAAATTTTTGGTGGGATTTTTTTTGTTCTTTACCCGCTTGGTTTTGGGTTTTCAATTTTGAAGGTTTTGGGTTAATTTAATTCAAATGAAAAATGAAAAATGAAAGATTCAATGTTATATTTATTTAATGAGTAAATTTAAAATATTCAATAAAAGAAATATAGGAAATTCAATTTAAATTCATTTAGTTAGTAAAGGAAATTTTTAAGATTTGAAATATAAAATCACTTAAAGCCTTTCAGGAAAAAAAAACATATAATATGAATTTATATTTAAAAAATTAATATTTTTTTTATTTGATACTATGTTAAATAATTGGTGGGATAAAAAAAAAGCTTAAATATTTATAAGACACTATGAAAATGGGTTCATCTTTTTCTTTTTCCCTCTAACTTTTGATGGATTGCGCCAAATGATGTGAAAAGTTATTTCATTTTTCCCTCTAACTTTTATTCATAGCTTATTAAACCGCGCCAAAAACATTCATTTTCCTTTTTTTTAAATGAATTTCATTTTCATTATATTATAACATATATATTAATAATGCATAATATATAAATAATAATAATAATAATAATAATGCATAATATATGGTGACGTTTCACACAAAAGTTCCCTCTTTTTTTTTATGCATTCGCGCGTAATGCGTGATATTTCTTTTTTCTTTTTTTAATTGAATTTCATTTTCATAACTTAAATAATAATATTGATATATAATATATGGTCACATTTGTTTTAAAAATTTTCATATTAAATATACCATATTAAGACACTTTAATAAATG
>JBBMKE010431739.1:0-10326 GCA_037834125.1 Lippia alba
TGAATTTAAAAAATAATATGATACGTAAAAATGATACATGTAAAAAGTATATATAAATATCAAGTATGTGATGTCAATTACATATTTTTCCAATCACATATTTTATTTAAAAAAAAAGGAAATACTATGGACACTAGAAGAAAACCTAGCCGCCAGGCACCTCTCCATATCTCTAATCTCTATGCATCAAAACCTAAATTACCTCAAATTTCGGTATCTTAAATTTCAGTCTCCAAAAAAAAATCTAACCTACACGCTTTCCCCACCCAGCCACCCTCAGTATTTCCATGAATTCCACTTTAATATCTTTTACTTCGTTTTCATTTTTCATGGCAAATGATAATGTTAGATTTCTAATCTCAAATCTTCCCAAATACTTTTTCAAAGAAGAAGTTGTTGCTGCCTGGGTTAGTCTAAAATTTTCGGCAAATCCAAACACAGTCCCTCCGGCAACGGGAAGTATTCGGCAAGCACAATGCGCATTGAGGACGATTGTTCAACATTCTTTCTCAATCTCATTCTCTTTTTTCACTTATACACGTGGAAGAAAAACCAAAAATAATTTATTTTTTTTTCAACGAACCTGCGGTCCGGTTCAGTTTCAACCGGTGACTAACCGGCCGGTTTTGCCGGTTCGTAAGCGGTCGTAATCCCACTGGTTTTGAGGGGTCAACCGGGCCGGACAAGGTAGCGGTCACCGGTTGAACCGGCCGTTCCGGTCCGGTTTTCAAAATACTGCGTAAGACCTCAGCTCATGAACTCTTCCGGTTGACTTTCCTAAACATACCTCTGCACTTCCATCGTCTGACTCATTCTAATCAAGGCGTTCGCAAGCAAATTCTCCGACCTTTTAATGTGTTTTATCGTTCACTCCTAAGCTTTATGAATAAGCCAATGACAATCCTCAATAACATGACAGAGGGGGTGTTCGGGGAGATCCCCCTCCCCCCCAAATCGCATTCCACTTCGATGTGCGGGAATCTGCGTTCCCAAGCCAATTTCAAGCCTTGAAGAAGCCCCATCATTTCAGTTGTAGTAATAATAGCATCTCCAAGCTTCAAGGCAAAACCAACCACCCACAGACCTTCTTCATCACATACCACTCCACCTGCAGCGACAGACTTTCGGCCGTATTATTAGCCAATTATTAGTATTAGCATCACACTCTCGTTTGCTCAGGCAGAGACAACTAGGGATTAATTTGGAAAGCAAATTCCAAATGTAAGATACAATTTGCTCGAATACTCTATTAAGAGACATGTATTTGACTTAACTCAAAAAGAAAAATTAGATGATTAAGCAAAAATTATGAAAATATAATTAAATAATAAGTAGGTTAGTATTGAGCCGATACGTAGGAACTTGGAAGTTTTGAGTGTAGTTTCCATGAAGTAGGATAAGCACTTATGCAGCATTTAATTTGGCGTGATTTCGGTGTCTTCATCTATATATATATCAGACACTCCCGTTGTGGCCAATTGTTTTGGGCTAGGATTCATGCTATATGACAATTATCATGATCTGTAAAGCAAATTTAATAAATTAATGCTAATCATTAGTTGTTAAATATATTTAATAATATGAGGGTTAAGGGTATTGGTGCTTCTAATTCTGCTTAGGTGGATAATTGTTTAAGTGGCTTCATTGATTCATAAGGATCGTTAATTTCGTGATGAACGTGCTATTTCGAGTTTTAATTAAATATTTCGTGATACAATTCTTTATTAGGTGAAACAGGTGACATATTGTATGATGTATGAATATACCTGTTGTAATATAGATAAGAATATGATAATATAATTTTTTTAAAAAAATTTAATAAAAATTATGAAATATAATATATGGCACAATACGATACGATAAATTAATATTTTTTATAAATAATTGTGCAATAAAAGGCGACAAGAACCCTTGGAATATACTTTTTTTTTTTCTTATGATGAAAATTATAAAAATGTTGTAATCTTGCAATTAAACTATTGAAGTTTGATATAAATCTTGTCATTTGAACTTTTAAATTTTTCATGTAAAAATTATGGAACATGATATCTACATAATACTATACAATAAAATGATATTTTTATAAGTAACCGTGTATTAAAAAATGACAAGAACCCTCAAAATATAATTTTTCTTCTTATGAAAAATTATAAAAATGTTTTAATCTTTCTATTAAACTATTGAAGTTTAATATAAATCTCGTCATTTGAAGTATACATACCAGCAGGTACTGAAGGTGCTTTTTACATTCACAATTAATCTTGCAACGTAATTTTTTTACATTCACAAAATTCGGAGGAGATGTTGATCAAGTGAACTCAAGTTTTTATCCACTTGAGTTAACTGTCCGTTGGTAGGCATACATATTGTGGTTTAACTTTTATAATGGTATGGTCTGTGTACGTATACGTCTCTAAAATATTTTCAAACCAAATTAATTAAATGAATATTTTGTCGTCTAATTTTTTAACAAGTAGTTGTCTATATCATACTCCAAGATATGAAGTAAGTAATTTATTATAAATGTGAAGAATTAATAGAGCAGATAAAGAAATCATTGAGAATAGGAAAAAATTAACAATTTGTCAATAGTAAAATGGCATTAATAAAATGGAGGTCATACAAAGATTTGCACTTGTAAGGAATATAAAAAAATATAATAGTGGAGCTTGGAAATAAGATTTACAAATGAACTTCACATTCATGGCGTCTACGCACAACCCTACCACTTATATATATTACTTAAATATAAATATCACTCAATCTTAATTACTTAAATATAAAATTGGAGAATATTGTAATAATATTTTCTTTGGGTGTTCCTATTGTATGCTTTTTAACTAATTATTAATAATTGAATGGGACTTAAATTATTATAAAATAAATATTTGTATTGATTGTTACGGTGATGTGCCCACAACTAAAAAAGTTAGTAAACCCTCAGAAATCACCTATACCAGAAATCACCTGTACCATTAGATGACGGTTTCTGACTAACGCGAACCTGTCCCGTATGAGAATCAAGACTATTTGATTTAGCATCCAAGAATTGACATATATATATATAGGAAAAATTGTTCAATTCGATAGGTAGGTATGTCTAATTTGAAATCTTATGATATGTTTTTGAGAAATGACAAATGTGGGACATCAACTTTTTGAATCATGAAATTATAGGACAAATGTTCACCGGAATCCCCTTTGTTTAATGGATTTTTCCACGTGACAGCCGGAATGACACCTTTTCGCCCCCATGGATTTGTTTCTTGCCACGTCAGATTAAAAAAATATTTTAAAAAATTAAAAAAAAGACACATATCGCAAATATATTTTATCTTTAACTTAAAATAAAAAAGTATAATATTTTAAAACTTCTTAGAAAACCAAAAAAATAAAAATAAAAGTACAAGGCATTACCGATATATACATTACAAGAAATCAAAATATATGTACATTTCAGATTTAAAAAAATATAAAGGTGCGCATATATATTTACTTTAAAATATTTTTTTAAATCAGTAATGTGTATATATATATATAGTGTGCAATGTTTCTTTTTTTTTTTTTGAAAAGTTTTAAAATATTATACTTTTTTATTTTAAGTTAAAGATAAAAAATATTTGAGGTATGTATCCTTTTTTTATTTTTTATTTTTTCAAATATTTTTTTAATCCGACGTGGCAAGAAAAAAAATCCATGTGGGTGCAAAGGTGTCGTTCCGGCCGCTACGTGGAAAAATCCGATAAAAAAGGGAATTCCGGTGAACATTTGTCCTATAATTTCATGATTCAAAAACTTGAAATCCCACATTTGCCATTTCCCAAAAACATGTCCTAAGATTTCAAGTTGGACATACCTGTCGGATGAATTGAACAATTTTCCATATATATATATATATATACATATATAAACTAACCGGGAATCAAGTGTATAAACAATGTGACATTAACCAGGTGTTGGTCATTAAATGAGTGCAATAATGTCCACAAACAAGGAAATAAAAAGGAAAGTAAAAAAAAAAAAAATACAGAAGAAACAAGCAAGAGAAGTGAGTGATGCTAAATATTCCATCCTTTATACATGTCGATCAGGGACGGAGCCAGGATTTGCAATGAGGGGGGCGAAAAATTCGTAATATCAATAATATTTTTCAGTAGTAGTGAAATTGTAATTTATTTTACAATAAAGGGGAAAAAATCTATAATTAGGGGAGCAAAATTATAAATTTTTTAAAATATATGAGTAGTAAATGAAAATTTTTAAAATTTAGGGGGGTGAAAATAAAATTTTTCTAAAAAATTTAGGTAATAAATGAAAAGTTTTCAAAACTTATGGGGGAAAAATGAAAATTTTCAAAATTTACGGGGGCCACCCCCAGCCCCCCCTGTAGCTCCGTCTCTGATGTCGAATACTGAAACAAAAGCATGCTACAAACGTCGCCCAAACCTTGGTGCCGAATGATGATTCAAGCCAAAATTACTACCCTCTTTTGCATCTACGTCGCTGACATCCTGAGGATCCATATCATACTTGAGGAGCTATCCATTTCTGCTAACCAACATTTTATACAGTGGTTAAAATGATTTAGTTGGCATCTGTCCTCATGTACACAAACAATTCCGTTAATTTCATCGTTAAAATCTTGTAACCCACAACGACGTGCAGCATATGTCCACTCCAAATCCAAAGATCCGGCAAAATAGCACACAACCCTCTCGGTAGCCTACATCATATTGGACCAATTTAATCAAGAACACACAGGCGCAACGTAAGATATATGTGACTTGTGACATAATTGGAAGCCAAATTACTGTGTTCTAACTTCTAACTCTTAGGCTAAGGGTCGTTTAAGAAAGACATGAACCCTTCGAGAATCCCAAGAGTTTAATTAATTAAATTAAAATGAATGATTGAATTAAGTGAATCTATTGATAAAGCTACAAATCAAATTATTCAATTTTGATTTGGGCACTAAAAAAGTGACGGTATTATTTTATTATCACGATCCAATCGTATTTAGACTTTAGAGAGCTAATTGAATCTTGTTAGGGCGGTGATTTGCAAACCATAATCTCTAATTAGAGGATAAGTCTTAATAGCTTAAAAAATAATTAACCCCACTTAATTAATTTCCTCTCCGCAAAATGCAACTATAAATATCCCACACCAACTCTTAACTTCCCTTCATCTTCATCAACTCATCTCTCTCCCTATCTCCCTCTCTCCCACATCACTCCGCTATTCTTTTCAAGTAAACAATCTCTCTCTTTCTCTCTGTCGGGTAATTCTAGCCCGAGCCTATATATGTATATATACATACATATATGAACCCTAAGTTGATATATATAATCTTTCTTTTCTGAAACTCTCTCTCTCTCTCCTAACCCTAGCTAAGATTCAATCTCTCTCTCTCACACACACTTCTTAACGATGAATTCTCATGAAGGAAACCCTACTCTCAGCTGCGAGCTCACAATAATCAAAGCCAAAAACATCGATCATATGCAACTCTCAGGGGGATCACTATATGTTAGGTGCTATCTCCCTTCAGGAAACAAGACAAGAGTCGCATTAACCACCCACGAGATACCAATCCCGTCAGAAACATCCGACACCGATTGGAACCAAACCTT
This sequence comes from Lippia alba, assembly GCA_037834125.1. Lineage (NCBI taxonomy): Eukaryota > Viridiplantae > Streptophyta > Magnoliopsida > Lamiales > Verbenaceae > Lippia > Lippia alba. The sequence goes on from JBBMKE010431739.1 coordinate 5,634, forward strand.
CTCCCTCGAGTGCTCCGGCAATCGAGAGTCCATCAGAAAGCTCAAACAAGAAACCCTCGTCTTCGAGCTGAGGTGGAGGAGCAAATCTGCGCCGTTCATCACTAGATTAGTCACGGGCTCGAAGCTCATTGCCCGGGCTGAGATCCCGTGGAGCGAAGTCCGTGGTGAGACGAGCGTGGAGATTGAGAAATGGGTTGTGATGATTCCGCATAAGAGTAACTATGACCGACGTGTGCATGATGATGGTGTGATGATAAAGCCACCTGCGGTGCAGATAGCGATGAAGGTTCGTGAATCTGGTAATTTTGAGGTGGAGGGTGTTAATGGAGGAAGAATGGATGAGGGGTGCGGGTGTAGTTCTTGTGTGGCTTATGAGTTCTTCGCCATTGAAGCTGCTTTGGAAGCTCTTGTGTAGAATTTTCTTTTTAGGGTTTTGTTAATATTGTATGTTGTTTGGGCGTAAGTCTAGTGGTTGTAGTTAAACGTTAATGATAATAGATTATATTAGTGCATAGTGCTAAAGAATATGTGTTGATTCCATTTTATTGATAAATTAAAACCTTTTTGTGTTCCTTCATGCATTAACATAGAGGGACGAAACCAAGAACTAATTGTATGTTGGTGATTGGAATTAAATAGAAAAATCAAATTTAAAGAGACGAAATTATCTTTTATGCACCGACACACACACCTTTAGTGCACAAACACACAGGGACGAAACTAAAATTTGTATACTGAGGATGGGTTTAAAAAAGAAAATTTTAAGAGGCGAAATCACTTTTTATGCAGTGACACATGTACAGACACTATCAAAAAAATAATTCTAGTGACCGATTTTCAGTGATAGCCAGATCAGTAACTGATCAGTGACCGATCAGTGATTGAAATTACATATATGTGATAATCAGTGACTGCCTAAAATTCGGTCACTGATCGGTCATTGATTTTGTGACTGGTGTTTAATGGGTCACTAATCGGTCAGTGATTTAGTGACCGATTTATTAATCGGTCACGCACTCAGTGACCGATTTTTATCGGTCACTGATCGGTCACATATTGTTTGATAGGACCATATAGCGGTCACTGATTTAGTGACCGATATGTTATCGGTCATTAATCGGTCACTAAATCAGTGACCGATTAGAATATCGGTCACTGATTTTTTGACCTAAACCCTAATCGACACTGATCGGTTACTGATTTTTTGACCGATTTGTATCAGTCACTGATTGGTTAATTTTGACATATTGGGGTCACTAATCACATTTTTCTGGATATTTTTAAAAAACATACAATTGTAAATAAATCAATTCTAAATTTATTGTTTTTATTTATTTATTTTGACACAGTTTTATTACTTTTAAGTTATGAAGAATAGACAAAAATAGTATAAATAATGAAAAAGAGATAATCAAATTTTAAGGGGTAAATGCGAAATCACATATTTCACAAAACATTTTGTTCATAAAAAACAAAGAATTTAATCATGTTTTAATCCTCGCACTTAGTTATTAAGGGAGTTTGTTGGAAATATTAGTTAATTATCTTGGCAAAACCAAATAGTTCAGTTAATTGGGTAGGGAATAGGGATTGAAAGAAAATTCTTCACATAAATTAGCCTAATGTTCCCATGCAAAGGATATTTCCTGCTTGGGTAGCTATGAGAAATTGATACTCAATTTGGGCCAACTCGTGAGCCCCAAATTGTATAATTTAATGTTGATATGGGCTTTTATATCAGTGGAATTGTATATGGTCACTTTTGAAATGTTATTTGAAGATTAAGTTTGGATTACGAATTAAAGATTTTATCATATTGTAACTATAATGCATGGTTACGAGTATATCGATATTATCTCTTAAAAAATTATTATTTATCAATTATCACCAAATATTTGACCCCACAAGATAAAATACAATTTTTAAAGGTGATCGTATATCATAATTCATAGCATTCATCATAGCATAAATACAAACCTCTTGGGATTCTTGAAGGGTTCATGATGCCATCCTAAAACGACCCTTAGCGTAAAACAAATATTTTACATATATTTTGTATTTATGCTAAAATTGCTATATTAATAAATGTAAAACAATACATTCCACTCTCCCCAAAAGTGATAAAATTATCAAAGCACCTCGAGCAATTTACTTTCTTATCCATATTAAATTATAGATGGTTGAATGAATGTTATAATTAAATTCATCAAAGAATCATAGCAAGAGTCGAGAGTTTTCCAACAAGTATGATTACAGGTGGTCATTAAAAGGATTAACCCAAATCCACGTTTTGACTTTTGAGCAAGAAATAAGAGAGGAATTGAAGGGGATTTCAGAATCATTAATTAATATTATAAGTTCATCAAATAATTTCGCACGTATGTTAAGGCTTTTATGGTTGGATTCATCATAACTCAAATCCTTTTTCCTATGTAAGACCTTTAAAGTTTGAATTAACATACCACGTAAGTTATTAAATATAATATAATGTTTGGCGTTATATCCTAATCAAAACTTTGAATTCCGAATGCTTATAACTTTTTGCCTAGTGTTATGTATTCTCTATTTAATATGTGTTCAAGTCGGATCACCTACTGCCTACCGGGACTCTTAAATCGAAATTTGTTCAATATCTAATGATAGTTGTATGTATTATCAATATTCAATGTTATGACAGTTAGATTAACTAAAAATCTTGTATCTAATGAGAAGATAATCCATTATTATTGGTGCAAAAGAGCTTTTTATTTGAGTGGATGGATTCAATTTCAAAATAAATAAAATACAAATTTCTACTAAAAACTCTAACGACGAAGGCTGTTTTATGTAATTAGTGTAAATGTTTTAGTTACATTTTACAGCTTTATTAAAAGGGTTGCTTATTGCTTACGCGCTTTAGATAGCGTGCTTCACTTTGCTTACTCCAAGCTGATAGTGACACGTGTGGAGAATCTGTATTTATTCTTCCCCCAGCTTTGCATTGGGCAATAATGAGAATTGAAAATCCCCAAATCTGTTTTGTTGGTTTACTTTCAATATGGTATCAGTGACCATTCCGCTCCTCTGAGCTCCTTTTCCGGCGGTTTTCTCTTATTTTCCCGGCGATTTTCCGGTTGTTTTTTTGCTTCTCCGCCATCGGTGTACTCTCTGTTGTTATGGCTTCCATCACTCCGTCATCGTCTTCTTCAATTTCGACGGATGATCCTTTCTATCTTCAACAATCTGAGATGCTCAATTCCTTTTTGGTTTCTCAGCAGTTAACCGGCGACAATTACACTACCTGGAGCCGCTCCATGCTTATTGCGCTCTCTGCGCAGAATAAGATTGGCTTCGTCAATGGTTCTCTGACTGCTCCGTCGGCTTCTGAGCCGGACTCTCGTCGCCATGCCTGGGTGCGAAATAATCACATTGTTATCTCCTGGATCCTTCATTCCGTCAGCAAAGAGATTGCAGCTTCGATCCTCTTCTCCGATTCCGCTCGCGATGTGTGGCTTGACCTTCAGGAGCGATTTCAACAATCCAATGGCCCTCGCATTTTCCAGCTCCGTCAATTGCTCCTCACCACGCGTCAGGATTCCTCCTCTGTAAGTGAATATTTCACTAAATTGAAGTCTATTTGGGAGGAACTATCGAATTATCGTCCTGTATGTAGCTGCAATCGTTGTACTTGTGGAGGTGTGCGTGATTTGTGTGCTTACTATCAGTCCGAATATGTCATGGCGTTTCTGTTAGGGTTACATGAATCCTATGCTGTTGTTCGTAGTCAAGTGTTGATGATGGATCCTTTGCCCACTATGAGCAAGGTTTTTGCTTTGATAAGTCAGGAGGAACGTCAACGTCCCCTGGGATCTGTGTCTGTTTCTACCTCTGGCTCCCCATTGGCTTTTGCCGTCCGAAACCCTACGTCTGGCAGCTCATCTACTAGCCGTGGTTTCAATAATGGACGTGGTTTTTCTTCCCGTGGTGGTGGTTTTGGTTCACAACGGGGAGGTTTTTCCAGAGGTTTTGGTTCACAACGGGGAGGTTTTTCCAGAGGCAAGGGACGCCTTGAATGTACTCATTGCCGTGGTGACAATCACACCGTTGATAGGTGTTATCAGATTTATGGATATCCACCAGGCTACAACAAACCACGTTTTACTCCATCTCCATCCATTCATCAACCTTCTCACATGGTTAATCATGTTGATGCCACTATATCTGGCACTGGATCCTCATCTGTTCAATCTGCACCTCAATCTGCTCATGTTTCAACTCACTCACCTTCTGTTTCATTTATGAATTCTCTTACTGATAAACAATATCAGGATCTCTTGTCTATGTTGTCTACACAGTTACAGCATGTTTCTCCCAGTGTTGCTGATCCAGGATCTCTCACTGTCTCCACCAATGATATAGGTATATCTCTTTCTGCTTCATCTGCTTTTGCTCTTGATAAATCTTCCTGGATCATTGATTCTGGTGCCAGCAGGCACATTTCTTGTGATTTGTCACTCTTTGACACTGTTGAACATGTTACGGATGTTCATGTCATACTTCCAAATGGTTCTTCATTTCCTGTTACACACAAAGGAATCATAACTCTTCATCCTTCCATTATTTTGCATGATGTATTCTTTGTTCCTAGCTTCAAGTTTAATCTCATATCTCTCAGCTATTTGCTTCAAAACTCACTCATTTCTGTCACTTTCCT
>JBBMKE010431767.1:0-10325 GCA_037834125.1 Lippia alba
GTTTCAATAATCTTAAATTATAAAATTGGGTTAAGCAATTTGGGTCAACTGATAGGTACACGGAGCGGGTTAAATGGGAAATTGGGTCAGAAATTGGGTAAAAGGTGAAATTGGGTCGCGGTCAATGAAATCCGCCTAAAAAGTTGACTTTCGGTTCGGTTTAGTAAAACGGTCATAACTTCTTCGTCCGAACTCCGATTTGAGCGATTCAAAAACCCACGAACTCGTAACGAAATTATCTACCCAATTACAGTAATATCTATCCAGTTTCAGGCCTCAAAATTAAATTTACCAATTAAGTCCTAATTAAGATTATTTACGGTCAATTAAGCACATTAGTTTTTAAAACTTAAATCATACTTGAAGGTACGAATCGAACACGTAACCAACGGATCACAAATTAGCACGTAAATCAAGCCAAGAACATTAATCACATAATTCCACACAAACGGCATACAAGGCATAATTATCACATAAGCATGCTTGAAAGCGATAAACGCGCTCTCACGTACCGGACTTACTTTGTACGAAAATGGTGCGTTACATGATCAGTCATTCTTTCTAAATTTTTAATTAATTACACGATAAGTGTAAAACACTCGTCCTCTTATTATACCGATTTGGTTGAGTTAAACTCGAGTTAGAATTATCCTGAATATATCAAAAAGTGGAAGTGATGCTCTTCTTGTTTCGAATGTCTGTATACATGAGGAGTATTAAAGATCGGTTGTTAGAGTAATTAATTTTTGTGATTTCAAAACTACTTATATATATATAGTATATATTTGAGTAATAATAAATGATTTTATTACTTTTAAGTTCTAATTCGGTCACTGTACGTTTATTGTTTGGAGATAAATAGGAGTGGATGGATATAAGAACAGTAAATCATTTGCTCCCTAAGATTGTTGGGATAGAAAAATTATTATTCATTTATGTCTCTTACTATATTGCATATTATACATTAATTCTCTATGTTTACGAAAGAAAAGATCCAAAATATGTAAAAAAAAAAAAAAAGAAATAAATCAATAAAAGATCCAAAATGTAGCAAAACGTCACATTATAAATTATAATTGTAAAGAAAAATATTAAAAACGTTAACATCATGATGTTATGAAGTAAAAATTGGAATATCGTCAAATATCAAGCAAGGTTTCATAATTGAATTGGATTATGGATATGTACCTAATCAATTAATTAATAATAGTATCAAAACAGCCAAATTTCAATTTATGACTTTAATGTGAAGTAGAAGTAACGTTTTTATTTAATGACATAAATGACTCGGTCATGCCAGCAGCATAAGCATTTTATGCATGAACACTTTTTAAAATATTATTATATTATATTATATTATATTAATTATGTTGTATCAAATTTTCTAGCCGAACACCTCTTGTATCATATTTATATTATCATTTTTGCATTCATATTTATATTATCGTTTTTGCATTCGTGCAACATAACTATCTATAAATAATTGAATTCTTTTTATTTTACAATTACTTTTTATAGTTTACGCATGTACTAGTATCATTTACCGGTATTTATTGAATAAAATAATAAGAAACGAAGCAAAAATGTAATTTAGTCTTGCTTTGAGCATTGTAATTTTTTTCATTAAAATAAATAACAACCCTAACCAAAATTTGAAAGTTATATATACATATATATAACCCCTAACCCGCGAAGTTCACTGTATAAAAATAAATAAAATAAAATAAAAGAATGGGTGTTTATATTCTTGAGAAAGTAATTATAAGACTTTTTTTAGTTTTACCGCTCATTTATTTGAGTTCGAATCGAATCTTATAATTTAAATATAAAATTTTTCCTACTAAAATAATTAAATTATTAGAAATTCAAACACAAGACCTATTAATAATTATATTTTAGGAATTTGAATATGAGATATTTTTTTATCTATTAGTCAAAACAATAACCAATTCTTTTATTGAATTACAAACTTTTTTAATTAAACCAGTATATCGTTAGATCTTTAAATTTCACCGGATCCTGTGATAAATAATAAAAGGTCATTATAGGAGGAATTCAATGTGTTTGTTATTTGTCCATGTTTGTGGAATATTATTGGGAATTGGCTGACATTTAAATGGCGTACCAAAGGTACATTAACCATACGAAATATCATCAAAGTCAAAAGAGTATGGCCAGTTCAATTATCAAATTCTAAGTACTTAATAATTGATAATTAATAGTGGGAATGCTCCATCCCCATTGTTAGTTAATTTAGTCAGCATTTGCGAGCCTCGTTCCATGACTTGGACAAAAGAAACAAAAAGTTAATTTTGTTCAATAATTCACAATTTATGTGTGTGAATGTATATCTTATTTATATATGACGACTCTGTCAAACTATAATATAATTAATTTAAATTGAAAAATTACATTTTAGTTCTTATAAATCTTATTTGATCTGAGATATTTAACTAAATTTGTAAAAGTACGAAACTTATACACTTAACGATTGCATAAGTGTTATATTGAATATATGATCAAATTTACAAAATCATTCCTAAAGTTTATAAATATAAACAAAACGATCTCTACTAATTATGAATTTAACAAAGGTAATTTAAAAAAAATTACAAAACCCTAACGTATTTTAGGGAGCACAAACGATTCTCAAAAGTTAGATATTAATATGTAATTTTTTAATTTAAATAAATTAAATTGTAATTAGACCTAAATAAAAGTTAGATGTAATTATATATATATAATGAATTGTATGAACTTTTCCAGTGGGGGTTTAGCTTCTGTAAGCTGACTTGTGAAAGTCAGCAATAATATGAAATATTGAATATGGATTTTCAAGATTCAACCGTGGGTTACTTTTGAATATGGATTTTCAAGATTCAACCGTGGGTTAGTTTTTCTATTTCTGTAAGTGGACTATGTGGCATATTTTAAAGAAAATAGATACAGAAATATTGTTAATCCATCCGAGCAAATAAATACTAAGCTACTTATTCTATTTCAGTATCATAACGAATGAGCCTAAAATTTTAGTGATATTAAGAAATTGAATAAACAAAACAGTGTGAATCTCATATATTTTCAATACTAAGCGTATATCCCGTGCTATACACGGTATTAATAAAAAATTAAAATATTATGTTAAAAATTGACATTTACTATATTGAAATAAAAACCGAGGTAATATTAAATTAATTTTTGTATTATACATAGGAAATAATTAGTAATAAAATTGCAGTCATTGTCATAACCTTAAAGCATGTAAAAAAAGTATTTTAGAAATAGAATAAATCGAATAATTTATTTTTGGTGGAAATTAGACCACAAGAATATGATTAAAAAAAACATATAAATATAATAGTCAAGTAAAATTTTGACATTGAAATATAATAAATATGTAAAGAATCAAATAAAAATAACAAAACATATAAGCAATTAGATTGAAACAAATCAAATTAATTAAATATGTAAAGATAAAATCAAAAAAAAAATTAAAGATAGAGAATTGTAGTTGTGCACTGTGGAATAAAAATTTAATAAGTACAATAAAAGTAAGAAATTTAAAAAAAAAACAAAAACGGCTTAAAATTAAATTTTTCTCTAATGCATAATAAAATCTAAATACATTTTTTAAGAAAAACCTTAGATATGAGATTTTACTTTAAAAAATGAAAGAACAATTAAACATGATATTATGAATGAATTAGAAATCAAACTAAGTATATATTTAAAAACCAAGGATTAATTATAATCGAGAACTAAAACAAAATATTAAGAAATTATAATTGCCTAAAATAATTATATTTAGCAACAACTAAAATGAAATATTAGTGAGAAAACTATAATAATATGGAAAATGAAAATGAAGAGAGAAAAAAAAGATTAATGAAAAAAACATTTAATAGTGGGATATAATAAAGACTATGAAATATTAATTACAGGAATATAATATATTGAAAATAAATTCATTGAAAGAAAAACAAAAAAAAAAAAAGAAAAAAAAAACAATTTTCTATTTGGGACAAAGAATCGAAGAAAAATGCAAATCGATAGCAATGAGAACTCACCAAACATATGCATAATCATATGACATGAATATCGCATCACCACCTGAGATAAAATATGAAACTTTGCTTTCATTTTCTTTTTTTTTTAACACACACATCCCTAGATGGCCAGAGAAATTTGAACTCGGGACTTTGCTTTCGAAAAATAATCCTCCAACCATTTAGGCCAACCTATGTTGTCATGATTAATATAAGAAAAATGATACAAAATAAAAAATTAAATTAATAAAATAAAAAATTGTAAACTATTCATGAAAGAAATTTAAAATATTTTAAAAGAATCAATAAGATGATGGAGAAAAATATTTAGAATTGAAAAAATGGAGGAATCATAATTAGTGAAAAATACATATTATTATTAAGCACTGAAAAATTACCAAGTAGTTGTATATTCATTAGAGACGATGAACAACCATGCCACCTGTAAATATAATCAAACTCTAAAAAAACCAACACAACAATAAACAAAAACAATTAGGATATATATATTGTTCATTCTTAAGAAAAAAGTGAGATATATCTATGAGAAAACCACAAATAAAAGATAAAGAATAAAGAAAATAATGAGAACATAAATTTAAAGAAGAAGTTAAAACAAAAAATCGCTCACAATTACATAATAGTAGAGTTTAACGGTGCATGAATCATGATGGCTAGGTAGGTAATTAATGAGTGAAAACATGTCATGAATAAATGTCAGGTTTTAATATCAATTCTTAGATAATTATGGTTAATTTCTATAAATAAGGAAAGCAATCGGCGGGAATATTCAATTTTAACTAACTTCAATTATGTCAAAAAAAAAAACTAAATTCAATTATGTCCATTTATAGATATTTAAAGGTTGTGTTTTTAATGATAAAATTGTAAATGATATCAACTACTAAGCTTTTTCATTAGAGTTAAAATATTTTTAAGAAAAGGAAAAAGAGAAAACGATTGCTGTTGATTTATTTTCGTACATAAAATCTATATATATTAGGAGAAATTAGTTCTTTTTTATTAACTTATAAATGTCAATTGTTTAAACCATTAAAATTAAACTCATATAATTATCTATAGAAAGAAATAAATGATACCTTTTTTTTTTATATTAAGCACTTCAATTCCCTTAGTGATGCCAATTAAATCCAATTATTTGGAATCAATCAATTAATTAGGAAAATTATTTTTGGAATTCGCTGAATCAGTTAAACGTTTTATATAAATAAAATAATATTAATTGGACATTATCTAAATTTATAAGTTAATAACTTAACAAATTTAGTTTGTTAAATAATAAAAGTTCTAAAAATGTTAAAGATTGTGTATTTAGCTGGACGTTATCTAATTTATAAGATTCATAAGTTAATTAATACGATAAGGTAAAAGAAATTAAAGTTTAAAAATATCAAATATTTTGGAAAATCAATTGACAAATGAAATATTTTTTAGAGAATAAAACAATTCCAAAAAAAAAAGAAAAAACTAAAAAGTTGGTTTAATTTGATCAAAAATACTCTTTGTGTATTATAAATATCTACTTTCATATCTTAAATAATATATTGATATAAATAAACTAACTATTTTTTTAAGTATATAATATCAATTAGTAAAGGGTTAAATCACTTTTTAGTAGAATTTATATAAACAATAAATGAAAAGAAAGAGATTGAAATAAAAAAAATCTACGTTATAAAAGGAAAAATATATTTTGAAAGTAGTAGGAACTTAAAAGAAAAATACATTTATTGTGAAAACAAAATAAAATAAGTCAATTATATTTTTTTTATTTATTGAAAATCTAAAAAAACACAAAATATCATTTAGTCAAACTTGCCAAAAACAATTATTTTTCTTAGTTATTACTTATTTTTATAATAAAATAATATATAAAATAAAAATCTATCAATCAAGTTTTTCTATTTTATTAAAAATCTCAAAAATTCCACAAAATTCCACATTATCAAATTACACAAAAAGTCAATTAATCAAATATGATTTTCAAATATATAATAATAATATAGATATAGATATAGATATTGTTGCAAGTAAAAAATACGACACCACTTAGATTTATAAAAATTATAGGGAACTTGAGAACAAATGACGAAAGAAGAAGTTTATTTCTATAGACGAATAAAGAGTTACAGAGAAAGGCTTAAAAGAACAATTTCTGCCAATAATTCGATTATCAGAGTTCTATATATTATCACTAGGTTCTCATCCCCCTTTTATTACTGTTTTTTCCCTATCTTTTAAGCAAGTTTATCCTTCTAAAATTAGGGATAAGGACTATCTCTAACTAAATCAAAACTTATCCTTATTAACAACTTGGAACTTCCTCTCTTCCCCTACTTCACGTCTCTTGACATTGGCAGCCAAATAACTCTCAATCAGCACTTATCTCCATGGGATATGGGCTTGGCCCATGTTGGACTGGGCCCAAAGCAGGATTGTAATCGTGTCGTTCCTGCTAACCACGTTATGCACACCTCCTTCCTGCTTTCCTGCTTCAGAAATAAAGATATTGATTTTACGTCGTATCTTTCACTCCCCCTACTCTTATAGTTAGAAAGAACGTTCTAACTGTGAGAGTAGCTTGATTATCTCTGCAAGTTGACTTAGAACGTCTGAAGTGCATTACTGTTTATTTTGCATGCACCCTTCTACTTTGTTCAATTTCTCTCGTCCTTGTCACTTCCTTTGTTTGATTTACTGGATTTCCTGTTTCTTACTACATGACCAGGGGGTCAGACCTCGCAGGATCGTTCCCAAAGCATGCCTGCCTGCCCGCAGGAATGAAACAATAACTTTTGCAATCCAAGGTGGTATTTGAACCCACATTCCCAAGGGGTCGCTCAGACCTCTTCCCAAGGAGTTTTGCCACACTCCTTCCAAATATACGTTTCCTCCGGAGGTAACATTCTAATAATACTTTATTGCAATCATGCAATCAAGGAGTACTAATCTGACTCCTTCCCAGGGGGACGTTCCTTTTCCCCCTTAAGGGGTACCCGAGACGATATCGTTTTGATGCCAAAATCATTGGGCTTTGAGAGGCTCTCATGCCTTATTTTAAATTATTCTCATATGTTCATGTACAAGAATGCCAAAATCACAAGTTTGGCATAATCACATTATCATATCCGTAGATCATGTCATTTTTACAATTTCATGCATTTCACATACCAAGAGCTCAATATCAAACATCAATATGTCCAACATATGCACATCATCGATCTATATTCATTCATAAGAATAATAAACAGAGAGATAACGTGAGATTCTTATTGGTTGAGTGATTTTGTATTTCTTCTCTTTTTCAAGAATAGAAGAACTTTGGATGTTTCGCAACCATGGGAATATTCTATTGATTAGCTTGGGCGGCTTTATTGGTTGTTGTACTTCAGATGTTCCTAATTGAATCAGCCAGGATTGTTTCTCATGCGTTTCTGGTTGCATCAGTCAGGTGTGCATCCCATGCATTCCTAGTAGCACCAGTCAGGAATGCTTCTCATACGTTTCTAGTTGCACTGGTCAAGACTATAATCCTGCCAGCTCCTTCAACTTGGTTGACTTCCCCACCTATTAGTGCATAGCGATCAGGCTATTTTCTTTTTTAGCCATGAACTTGCTTATCTCCTGAATCTTTAGATACCCTATTCTTCGTTTGCTTTTTTTTAAATTTCGGCGCACTTGTATAATTGTTCTTTGACAATGTTGATCAAATGATCTTCATCAGGATGGCCAGGAAGTTGGATCGAGAAACTTATTCGCCCGCTCGATGAGCAGGGCGGACTCCACATCGCTCATGCATGCTAGCAGGAAAGTACTTATAACTTTCCAGCTCCAAGTGGTACTGAACATGATATTTTCCTTCTCTTCAGCATGGAGGATGTTTCCTTCCTAGTTGGTCATCAATAAGTCATATACCTCTTATCTGATACTCAATCCTACACCTGTTGGTTGGTTCGGACCCAACCTTATTTGAATAATATGAGGAAATTGTGTACAACGTTCCCCCTTTCTAGGCTTTTCTTCATGGGATTTCACTAGGGCTCCAAGAGTTTTCGGCTTTTCATATAATTTGCTAGCTTTTGAATCTTTCAAACTTCACTTTTGTATAACTTCTCCCAACTGCGCTTCTACTTCCAAGATCTCACTCTTCAGATCTTTATATGTGTCGTCTGAAGAAGAAAACTTCACTACAATCTCATCGAATTCTTTCCTAACAATTTCATATCTTTCAGTTGCCTCAGCAAGCTGCCTTTTATAATCCTTCACTTGATCTTCAAAACCCTTCACTTTTCCTTGCAAATCTTTCGCCTCAGAATCTCTTTTCATAAAATTAGCTATCGCCTCTTGGGATTTTGCCTCTTTAATGATCTTACTTGCTCTTCAAGCTCCTTAATCCTGTGTTTCTCTGTTTCAAGAAATAACTCTAACTCTCTTAGGTGGGCGCTTTCAGATTTGAATTCTTTCAATGCAATTGACATTTTGCGCAGATTGTTCTCGAGTTCTCTAACTTTTTCTTGTGCCTCTAGAGGCTCCTGGCTTCAATCTGGTGAGGAAGCAGTAGCTCGATTGCCGATGGCTTTTCATGGTAAAAACATTGGCTTCAGCAACTTTCTTCTCCATTATAATGAATTCATCATCAAGTGAGGTGTCTTTTTCCTCTTTATGAACTTCCAATAGTCTCTATTGTAATCGGGCAATCCACTTCGCAAGCAGCTCCGTCTCTTCCACCTTTCTAGTGCTCTGCCAAGTTGAGAGTCCTGATCTTACTTCTTTGTTCACCAATAGCGCTGTTGTCACCCCTGTTTTCGTGTTCGTTCCTTCCTTTCGAATTTCAGCACTCAAACCATCATTTTCTCTTGACCTAATGGTTGTATGATCTAGCGCTTCCTGGTTAGCTTATGTCCCTATAATCAAAATTTTCTGTACATTCTGATTGGTTAACGTTCCAGCTGCTATTAGGCTTTTTACGTTCTAAGCATCCAGCATCCCAACAGCTAAATTTTCGCATCCTGGCGGGTGAGTGTTCCAGTAGCTAGGAGGCTGTGCCCATCCTGCTAGTCAGCGTTTCTACTCCAAGGTTCTGGACCTCCTCGTTGTACATTACTCATGGGGAAATAATCCCCTACAGGAGTCCTAATTAGCCTAGAGTAAAAATACTGTAGTGTTATAAAATAAAGCATAAAAATCTGTGAATTTTTCAATAAATTCTTTGTCTGGCTTCTTGTGTTCCCTAAGCTCAGACTCTTCATCTTCTGATTTCTTTCTTTTCCTTTGTCATAAATGCTCATCGTTACTTTTGGGGGTGCAGATTTCGGATCTGTGGGCGTTATCTTACAGGTAAGGTTTCGAAAATCTATCATCATCATTTTTATTTTTTTTATTTCATTGATGGTCACCCTCATCTCTGTATCGATTGACGGAACTTCCAGCCTCATTAGTCATTGCTTCATGTACGGGACCGACTCTGTCGCCTCCTCCCTGGCTCCTCATCCATTCTTGTTCAGACCGTTGACCTTAGGTAATCCTTCACTCTTCTTTTGATATTTTGGCTTTTGGTTGACAAAATTCTATGATCCAGGTTTTTAAGCTCTTAGTCGCTGAATTGGCATAACTTTTGTCTTCTCTATGCACATGCGTCCACATCATGTTTAAGTATGCCCCTGAGTTCTTTATTTGTTCTCTATCCAGCTATGAGGAAGTTCCTAGCGAACGAGATAAATGAAGTAGGAAAACCCCATTTGTTCACAGGCTAAGAGTAAGAGAATTCTACTAATAAAATATAATTATTTTGAAAACTAATGATAAAAGAACTCCATGATAATATAATGCTCTGTATCCTAATTCATTTAGGCATAGTAATTTTCCATGTTCCCAACACGTTTACATGCATAGCAAACTTATTCAAAGCCGACTTAAGGTTCCACACTTCCCTTTCTTTCTTGTTTCTTGTTGCAGGTTCATTTGGAATCTTATTCTGCGGTCCGCTCATTTTATCCTGGCTGTCCAATATTTCGGTTGTTGCGGTGTTATGCTTCTTTAAAGCCATATTAATAGATGAATGATTTTCTCACGCCTTAACTCAAAATTTTCTACAGACGGCGCCAAAATGTTGCAAGTAAAAAATACGACAACACTTAGATTTATAAAAATAATAGGGAACTTGAGAACAAATGGCGAAAGGAGAAGTTTATTTCTATAGACGAATAAAGAGTTACAGAGAAAGGCTTAAAAGAACAATTTCTGCCAATAATTCGATTA
>JBBMKE010431778.1:0-10325 GCA_037834125.1 Lippia alba
ACATAGAATTAAACGACTATGAAACGTTATGTTTATTATTTCATTAATGTCACAAATTGCTGCTAATAAGAGTAGTTCACAAAAAGAGGCCTAAACTATTTGGCTCTTCAAGGGCACTACTCTAACACTCGGTGCAGAGAACAAGAATTTGGCTGGGTTTTCAACAGCATCTCCATTTCATGTTGGTTATCTTGAAGAAACAGAGATATTCCAGAGCACTCCTCCTGCCTTGAGGATGCGTGTGTGCCGACTTTTGGCAGGAAAGTCCACTCTTGCTGCACGTATAGATTCTACTAGAGGAGATCCAACTGGAGAAGAAGGGAGAAAACTTCGTGCAGAGATTTACAAAAAGATAGAGAAATGGCAAGAGCCTCCTCCTGCCAAACAACCTAAACCACTACCGGTTCCTGATTTCAAGCCCAAAAAGAAGAGGGGTGGTCAAAGGTTAAGGAAGAGGAAAGAAAGATATGGTATGACGGAGATGCGTAAGCAGGCAAATCGGATGCAGTTTGGAGTAGCAGAGGAGAGCTCATTAGGTGATGGATATGGGGAAGGCTATGGAATGCTGGGCCAGGCCGGTAGTGGAAATATGCGTGTATCGGCTGCTCGGAGCAGACTTGCTGCTAAAGTTGCCAAGAAACTTGAGGGGAGAAGTTTTGGAAGCGGTGGTGCAACTTCTGGACTTACGTCAAGTCTGACTTTCACTGGCTTTTGACACATGAACATTGTATCCCGTCGAGTGGGTTCGGGTTCAAGAAGAAAAGGAAGGAAAAAGGAAAAAAAAGAGAGAATTATTTTCTCTACTCTCTCTTTTGCGTCACTTGTGTTTCTTGATTTTCTATTTCTTGGCTTTCTTTTCTCATGCACTCCATTTGATCTCTTTGTAAGTATTCTAAATGTCAGAATCTTATGTTGGTGTTATAACCTACGATGTGAAAGATTGATGGCCATCAACAACCAATGTAACACTTCAGCTTGATAGAGGTCTAAAAGATGTTCAGTAACTCTTTCGCTTCATAACCACCAACATTCAAAACAACAATATTTTTGCATATGTATATCCTATGTTTACTTTGTTGCTTAGAATTATTTGTGTGCAGTATGTTTATGAAGAATATTTCAACCAAAAAAGAAGGCAATAATTTATAAACAATGACGGAACTGAGAATATAAAGTGCACAAAACAGGAGCTCGAAAGGTGATTTCTAACGATGAGCCCGATAGCTGCAGTGATAAAAGTTTGGATGACAAAAATTTTAAATTCCGACTTCTAATAATAATCAGAAATTCCATACTCAGCAGTACTACATTCAAATTGCTGCAGCAACTAGATTCACATTAACTATAGTTTCTTCATTTTAGGTCTCAACCAAAAACTAAGTTCTTGACAAGACCTTCCATCATGAGTTCAGGATCAGAATGCTCATGAAAAATTTCTGCTCACACAGCAGAAATGAAAATTCAAAGTTCCCGTTCGACCAATTAGAATGTAGTTTCAAAGTAAACGAGAAAATAATTAACAACAAATTTTTCATTCATACAATCTCCAGTTACGTTAAAACTATTTTGATATCGTTGAGAATATACAAGCATAATTAAACAAATTAGAATGTAATCGTTTATTCTTAGAGTATAGCTGTAAAACTTTTCGTTTCTCTGATCTCCTTTCTGATGGTGGAACGGAGGCACCCATGGAAGTCCTTGCTCCTCAACAGAATGTCTGGCTTCGAGTGTGCAGTCCAGAATACCTCAAACGATGACGATGATGGCCACAGTCGGGGCTGACGAGAATATTGTGTTTAATATATGATATATCATAGACTGCAAAAAAAAAAAAAAAAAATTAGTGAAGAAATAAACTGCATCTGGTTAGAAGGGAGGTATATGTAAATTTGAAACTGAGAGGATATAGTTTTTACATCATTTATGTATCATAGAAAGTAATGGTTTTTCTGTATAATTACATTGACAAAATGGACCTTTGAGTTGGTCTTTGTATACTGTTCTTTCTCCTCTCACACTATTCTATGTTGTTTGTTCTTTTACCTCGTCTAAACTCGTCTCCCTCTTTTTGAGATGAGCTTGAGTGAAGTAAAACTCCTTTACATGCCCCCAACACACGAGGGTGTGCATGTACTGCTCTAATTGTTTATAGCAACAAAGGCGGTGCCATAATCGCTTTGTTGCATAAATAAAGGAGAACAGATGTTATTACCAATCCTCCGTTTCTTCTGATGGGGTCATGTCACGTGTACATCACAAAGTATTGAGGTATTCATATATATTCCCAAGAACAAGGCAACGCCGGATACATAGATGTTTCTCATGGAATTGTTGTTCGTGAACTGCATAAATGAAATCCCTGTAGCAGCTGTAAAAAGAAACCGATTGATTAGTTTCTTGTAAGAAATAAATATACGAAATTAAAACATGTAATGGGAATTTATTCTGGAAAAATACTCATCAACAATACCATATAAGATACAATTACGGTATATAGCAGCAAATATTGCAATGGAATTGATGCAAAGATTTCCTGCAAAATGGATAGTTACCAGTAATAAATTTCCACAAGAATGTAAATATTATTAGTTCGGTGATAGCTTTCAGTGACAGGCCGGCAGAGGGAAGACGTGAAGAATTAAATGTGAAGGCTAACTAACCAAATATCAAGAAAAATATCATGAAAGCAGTGGATACCTGAACTGCTCTTCTGCTCCCAACACGAGTTAGTCCCAACATTTTCACTGAAGAAATGAAGAAGGCAGAGAAATCAAAGACAAAAGACAGCTACACGGAAGCAGTAGTCCTAAAAACAGAACCAATATATCTGTTGAAGCAGCTGCCCTATACCCTGAAACAAAACATGATACATGACTTATGCAAAAGATGCTTCAAAGAAGGAGGAAAGTGTCCGTTTTGAGGTAACAAAAGCTAAACCAACCTCAGCAGAAGAGACAAGGGCAGCACCCATCATCCCAAATACATGACTTGCCCTGAATATATATAGGGTATGGAATCTTGACCTACATTAAAGAAGAAGAGTTGTAAGAATTGCAGTAAAGGCCCAAACAAATGCAATGCATAAATAAAGGCAAAGCAAACCTCTAAGGATCTTGTCTTGTCATTGGATGGATGTGTACCAAGTACTGCAATTCAAAGAGATTAAGAACATATTGTGTGTCAAAAGAGTAAGGAAAAGTAAAAACCAAGTACTAAATCATTGCGATGCAAGATTCACAATTCAGGTATTTTCCATTATTTAGCAATTAGGCTTCCAGCCTTTTTCACAATTTCCCGCTCTTTTCTCAATTTCCCCGCCGCCGCAAGAATTCTCTTGCTTCACGTAATTTCAGTTGTAATTTTTGTCCTCCTTAGCTTTCTTAATATTGTTGTTATTTTGCTAAAATGGGGTTTCAATCTCAGTAATTTGTGCGATAGTTTGGAGCTTTGTTGCATAGTTACTTTAGTTCTTGATTTTGTTTGAAATTCAAGACACTACTGAGTGTTTCTTGTCTCTGTTTTCAATAAGAATATGGTTGTAATGTTTGTTGGTTTTTCTGAGAAAAATGGACTTCCAGTGAAATTTTTAGATGGTATGTAAAACTCTTTAAGGGATTTCAATGATGGAAGGACTTGGATTTAAAATCTGATTTAGATTCTTGTTATGTGGTGTTGTTCGTCTTGTAGGCTCAGTAGTCATTAATTTGTCAGTTTTCTTGTTCGCATCTGGTAATTTTCTTGGAATTTTTTTTTTGGATAGTTTTTCCGAATCTGGAATGGTCTCGTACCTATTTTTATTGTAATTATTCATCAATCTTTTCGTAATAGGCTTTACAGATTTCATTAAAAATGGCTGCGTGCTTCAGCCCAATGCTCTCTATAATCTGCAACTCTGGTGGTTTACCAGTTTTGGCGGCCATATGCAGAATCATGCTTCCCACAAACCACTTAACTTAGAAGTAAATTTCTTGTATAGATTAGGGATAAATAATGCTTTTAGTCTCACAGTATTCAAGTCTGTTGTAATGACTCAAACTGTTATTTAATGTCCGGAATTGATGGTTGATTGCTGCAAGTCTAAGATCTGATGTTAATGCTTGAGAATTTGATGTTTAATGTCTGAAACTGTTGTTTAATGGCTGCAAGTATGAAAATTATGATGTTAAGGTCTGAAATTGTTGTTTAACGGTTGCAAGTTGTAAAATCTTGATGTTCGATGGCTGCATTTTATGGTTTATTTCTGTGTATTACCTGAACTTTCGTCTTTCTTAGTTCTTGAAGTGATTCTTGCACAATGGATGATTTTGTGAATGTCATCCGTACCAAAATTTTTCAAGGGTGTGAGCCGGATAGAGTTCGGTTGGCAGCCGCTTTCTTTCTTTGGAAATTAAAAGATGAGAGTTTAAACCAGCAGGAAAAGAAGGACTTTGTTAACAAAGTAGCTGATATGTATAATGTCAAACATGTCAATATTTCGGCATTTGAGGAGTTAGTTGCAGCTTCTGTTAAGGTTACTATGCCAGAAATGTTGAGACTTCAAAAGGATGAAGCATTAACTTTGCTCAGGTGAGAATCAAGTTTTAAAAAGCAGCCAAATACGAAATTTCCATTAGATTAATTTGCTTTGTTTTGTGTTCTACAGTTTCCATTAGATTAATTTGCTTTGTTTCTTTGTTGCACAGGTTCAAGGAGCACCAAGTTGGGAATTGTCGTCCAAAAGGTACATCAAATCATTCTATTGCAATTATGTTATAGTTTGATTGGTTTAATCATTCTATTGCAATTATGTTGTAGTTTGATTGGTTTTGTCTATTGTGTAGGATTTGAAGAGTTCCTCAATGATCCTTTTTGGTCTGATATAATCTCAGACACAGAATCCCGAACGGGCTAATAGTTCTTTTAGTGAAAAAATTTGTTGTATTTTAGTGGTTTTGTTCTTTTAGTGATAAAACTACTTGTATTTTAGTGGTATTGTTTTAGTGACTTTTGTTTTGGATGTTATTTTTACCAATGCTATTTATTTAGCTACGTAATTAGGTTGTCAGGCAATATATATATACGAGGGGGTTTGAATAATAATGGGGCTTTATTGGTTGGTTCTTTTGAAAAAGACAATGTACCGCATTAAAAATTGAATTCGAGTGGAATATAATATAGTTTTGTATTTTTTGAGTACCTCAAGAATAATTAATCAATTACCAAAAATATTTTAGCGTAGAGTTAAATTGTTTTTCTTTTTAACTACAATTTATTATTAACTAGAAAGAAACTAGATTCGATCCCCAACCCATAGTCGGAAAACAAGAATATAGGAATAAGAGCGAGACAAATAGAGTCGGCGGCGGTAAACGGCCAATAACATTGATACACGCTGCCCGATAGTAAATATGTTTGACATTGTTCACTCACACAAATTTCTTCGTCCCCAAGACTCTTGCCCTATAATATCAAATTTCGCCAAGGTATTTGATCGCGTTCGATATTAGTTTAGTCTTGGGGTCGATTTCGAGAGTTCGATTCACTTAGAGTTTGTAAATGGGAAATGTTTCGATCAGGACCTGAAAGAGGGAGAAAACGTGAGTTCAAGGTCAACTGGAGGAATGAGATATTCCAATTTGATACTCCGATGCTCAAGTCAGGAATTTACTCAAGAAAGAAGAGTTATATGTACTCAAGGTCAAATCAACAGTTATTGTGCTTACCAGTACCATAAATGCAGTGGATATTTATAGGTCTTTTGGGAGTGCGGTACCCCTGTTCACGCATTGAAGGTGCATTTAATGCTCTAGCCAGTTGTTGGGGAACAGTAAATCTTGTACAACATCCTTTTATTAGGCTATGTTCCTTTGATAGCGACTCCCCTTAGGGATCCTATGTGCACGAGTGGTGACCACCCGGTCGATGAAGTGGCTGGGCGATCGTACTATGAGGTGGATCAGAGTGGGTACTAGGGTCTCGGTCGGAGTACTTTTACTGGGTCGATATGCTTCTCAAGGGGAGTTAATCGATCTCCTAGGTCGATTCCTTGGTTGAGGGTCGAGCCCATAAGTTCGGATGATGTGGCATTGGTGTACATTGTTGTGCTTGCGTGTCGTTGGTGACCTGTCACGCCACGTGGCGACACGTGCCAAATTCGGAAAGTGCCATGTCAGTATTAATTGCAGGTGTATCAAAAATATTATTTTATTGTATTAGTTCGAATATTTATTAGTATAATATTAATTTTTGCTAAGTTATTAATGGTAATTTACGATTGATGTGTTCTACCCCAATACACTAAGATTAAACAATTTTTCCTCAAAAGGATCATACTGAAGTAAGTCAGAGTTTCAGAGAGACTAATCGAGAAATCAGACAAAAAACTTGGTTCATCATATCTCAAGGGTCACTTATATAGAATATCGAACTTCATCATATCTCAAGGGTCATTTATATAGAATATCGAACTTGTTGTTCTTATCGTTTATCTATCACGTTACCTGATTATCATAAAGATTATTATGATTGGAGTTATCCGAACAGAGTTATTACGATCCTGCAAAATTCCTGCAGAATTTCTTTATCTCTAGTTCGCCTTATGAGTTAAGTTTTGGGTTTGATTGTGTTGGGTGTTGGGCTGAACTTTGGACTCTAGGTTAGGTCCCCAATAATGATATACAAATATTTTTAAAATTAATGAAAATGTGCATTGCATATTTATTATTTAATTTATTTAAATAAATTTAGCTATTATATTTATTGAATAAATTAGGATATTAGAAATATCTAGTTTGATTAAATAAATATAATAATAATTTTAATGAATCATTTTAATTTTGAAAAGTAACACTTAAAAAAATATTTATATGAGATTTCTCTTTCAAATTATGTAAAATAATTAGAAATTCGAATTAGAGAAATATCCTTATTTAACACATAGTCTAACAAAACATCCTTGTATAATACGACATTAACGTTGCAGTCCGTGAGGGTATTTTGATAAAATTACACAAATAATAAAATATTCAGGGATCTTTTCGGCATTATAGGGTCTAACCCTAACGGCGTCCAGGACCTCAAACGGAACATGAAAGTTGAGGACTTATTTGTAATTTTTCGATAATGATGGATTGCGTTGTAATTAAACCTAAATACAGGCCCGTTGAATGTAATATATATATATATATATATATATATATATATATAATTGATAATAAAAAAATGTCTAACAACTTCTAAACAATATTAATTCATTCGAAAAAGTCTTAAAACATCAGACTCAATTAGCCACAACCTTACAAGTTTCACCCTTCTTTACCGCACAAACCAAAATAAAAATACTATAAAAGTGGTTAAATAAAAAAAAAAAATTTACCCATCATCCTTCACTCAGAAACTAAGCTATGGTAAAGAAATGGATGAAAATTGCCATACAAAAATAAACCAGAGGGTGTGTGTTGCCGAGTTTTGTGAACTATATACCAAGAAGTAAACTTAAACTCTAATAAAAAAATTAAAAAAATTTCATAAATTGAGCTACTTCTCTGTATAAATAAATCAAAATGCATGATAGGTCATGTTTAATACACGAACCACTATAGCAGAAAGATTTGTAGCAATGCATCCCATACGACTCTGCACAAAATCAAGAACTTTTTTCTTTGCTAGAGTCTAGTTCAAGCGCCCGACCAGAGACCTGGTAGTTGATACGGTAACAAAAACAATTAAAAAGTTATTTAAGAATAAATACTACAAAACTTAATTAAGAATAAATTATTTATAGGCAATTGTAAATATACACATTGAAATGAAATTTGTTTACTAAAATTATATTAGTAATTGTTGAGTATGATTTGTAGCAAATTTTAGAAACGATTTATAGAATATTTAATATAATTAGTGTAAATTAACCCTCATGGATTTGGTAGGCTTGACATAGAAAACCGATAACTTACCTATTTTAAAAAAAGATACCAATAATAAATTTCTTAATTCAATAAAAAAATTTAACCAAATTTTAGAAAATTGTATAATTGGATAAAAAAAAAATTAATCTACAAATTTCCAATATACGTAAATCTATATTTTATAAAAAATCTGTATTCTATAAATTTTCAAATTTTAGTCCCATTGACCACTTTCCGTCTAAATATTACTGTTCAAAAAGTGACGTTTTAACTCTTTTGGTTCTTTTAAATTTTCAAAGTTATTCCAAACTATTTAAATTTCATATTTTCACCCCAAACAAAATATAATATATATTATATATGATATATATGTATTCTATGTTATAGCACGTATATATACATACATATATAGTACGTGTATATATATATATATATAGATACATATAATATAATATTTTATATATAATATATTTTAACAGTAAAAATAATTTTTTTTAATAGAGTAAAAAGTATTTTTTTTAAAGAAAATAAGGTAAAAAATATTTTTTTTAACGGTCAAACGTTATCATGGACGGAAATGGGTTAATGGAACCAAAATTAAAACAAATGCCAGGGACCAAAAGTGAAACATTGTCCACTTTTAGAACGGAGCCCGTATATAACTCACTTTACGGAATGATTTTAATAATTCTCCCTAGTTTTTATTATAACAAGAAGTAGAGATATAGGTGACAAAGGAGCTACAAGAAGAAGACAAATTTGCTATATATATAAGCGCACAATCCGTTTCAGAGAATCTCCCTTTCTGATCTCCCTCTCTTTCAAAATCTCCATCTACCTAGTTCCAATGGACTCTACTATGTATCGCTTCTCCATTACCAAAACACAAGGTCGAGAGAAAGCACAAGTTGAAATGGAGATTTAATGGTGTGAAAGGAGGAATTAAGTAGAAAGCACAAGTTGAAATGGAGATTTAATGGTGTGAAAGGAGGAATTAGCAAAAACTTACTTTAAAAAAACAATACAAGTTGCAGTAAAAAATTGAAATGTGGGAAGATAGGGTAGAAACACTTTCAAGTAATACAGAAAAGAACCCAGAAGTTGAAAAATGTCCGAAGGTGCTTCCAGCTTCTTTTATGCAGAAGAGGCAAAATGAAACACTCAATTAGAATCTTTATAAAAAAAATTTGCCAACAAGTTGATAAAATCAACCTTCTGCCATTAGAAAATATTAAAATGATCGAAAAAAGACTTTAACTACCAAATTGCAATACTTATCATATTTCAATGGACAATCAATAATATTAAAAAATTGAGGTAATAAAGTAAAAGAAAAAATAATAAAAGGACGGTAAAATATAATTAACCCATAATTTATCCTCAAAATGGATGTGGTTGATACTTAAGTAATTTCACATTCATTTTCATAACTGAAATATTACCTCAATCGAATTAGAAATAAAATAAAAATGACTAAAATATTACCTCAATCGAATTAGAAATAAAATACTATCTAGTGGTATACTTAACGGTTCGATATCAAATTACTTAACTAGAAATCCCGTCTTTCTATTTCTATGAACTTCAGAGTTCGATATTTACTTAACGGGAGATACTGTCTTTCTATTTCTACAAATTTAACAGTTCAATACTAAATTTAACGGGAGATCTCGTCTTTTTATTTCTACAAATGCATCAATCATTAATAGCAAGAGTTTTAAACCGATAAAGCATACAAAAATCGCTAGTATATAGTTATGTCACAACTAAAAAGGTGGTTCACACTTTGTTACACATATTATACTGAATTACAACTCCATCACGTGCATGTGCATGTCAACCTCTAAACAAAAAGATGACAATAATAAACAAGTCCCTTGCTCTCTCATTTCTCTACAAAGAAAAAACACATATAGCCATTTACAATTATGACACTAAGAACTCAAATTGCTCAACAAATGAAGAATTAACAAACAAAAAAATGTGTTTGACATGTTAATTCCCTTTTTGCAGCCTCTTCGACCATTTTCGTGAGTCGAAATCTCTGTCTCTCTCTCTCGTGTTCGTCTTCTCTCTCATCGTTCCCAGTACGACGCATCCTGAAAATCGAACGCAATAACGTATCTTATCAGAAATCTTAGCATAACTCGATCTATCAGCAACGGCAGAGCCAGAACCCAAGACAGTGCGGGAAGCACCTAACTTAGACAGTAAAATACGCTATATTTGCATGATATAAGTTCTAAGTTAGGGGATCGGGGAGAGAGATACAGATAGAGAGTATCAAAGTGCTATGCTGAACTCACCTCTTCGAGTCTTATCTGGCTCATTCCACTAGAAATCCCTATACTTGTATCAACATCCTGTTCAATTTCTGCATCGGTGAAAGTTAGTGCCCGTTGCAGTTTTCTAGGCGAAAATACTTCGACTTCCACC
>JBBMKE010431789.1:0-10325 GCA_037834125.1 Lippia alba
AGTGATTCCGCATTTGGGAAAAGCAGAATCACTGTAGCATTCCGTTATGAGTCTGTTCATTAATTATGATTGCAATGTAGAGACTCATAGCGGAATGCTATAGTTATTCCGCTTTTTCCAAATGTGGAATCACTATTTATATAGTAATTCCGCTTTTACAAAAAGCGGAAAACACCAAAGTTGTAATACACTAAAAAGTTACACCAAAAGTAAAATATACCACAAAAAACACACCAAAATTAGAAAAAAACCAGTAATTAGCTACAAGATTTGTTAATTTTGGAGAAAACTTTGATATTCATGAAATTGTTTCAGCTTTTACTATCACCGATAAGATTCATAAGTAAAATTTATTTTGTTGATTGGAAAAAAAAAAGTCTACCAGATGAGTTCGATTTTTCGTGAATTGAGTATTTATTATATCATATACTCGAGATATTTTATGATATGGTACTTTGATTGATTGCATTTAATACATTGAGATATTCACAAAACATTTCATTTTGTGTTTATTTAAACGATTGCATTTTTTATTTCTTAATTTCATATTCAATTTATAAATTGATGGATATTAATCGTGTGTGTATATATATGTGTTTGCACTAAAAATTGGCGTATTGATTTTTGGTAAATACAATATAAATAGTACAAATATTTAATAACTTCGAGTCAAAGTGGTCTTCGGTTTTTAGCTTAATCCTCTGATTCTTCCTTCGAGTTTCAAGTTGTATAAATCTTTAAACACTCCTTGGTAGATTTGACGGTTTGATCTTCTTCAATTTCAAATTTAGCCTCAATAACGTGAATTCATAGGTCTTCCGACTTGTTTACGAATCAAACTCGGATTTTGGTGAATTTCGCCAAGAATGCCTTTGAACTCGTTGATAACACCATTGATCTAACTTGAATATAACCTAGATTTGCCGGTAACCGTGGATCTAGCTTGAATATAACGTCGATTCGTCGGTGTACCGCCTTAATAATGGATCAAATGCCTTGATTTGATAATTTCGGGGAAGAACGCCTTTGAGTGTCTTAGAACTCCTCCTTGAATTTGTAGAGAGAACTTTGGTCTTTTTCTTCTCCCGAGCCTTCTTGGATTTGTGTTGATGTCTACATCTTGACTCCTCGATGTCATTATCTTGATTTGTTGTGTATTGAATGAACTACCTCATTTCTGACCAAAAAAAGAATGAACTACGTCATGACCTCTTTATATAGGTGTGACATTCAAGAGTTAGAGTTCAACTCAAATTTATTTAATAATTATCTCTTGTATTAGAGATAATATCAAATAAAATCACATGGATATCTATCTCTTTAATATTTTTTATTTTTAAATAGATAAAATCAAAATAAAACTTGAGTTTGATTGCAACTAGACATTTGATTGAAATTATTTCTTAAACATATCTAATTAATAAAATAATATCAAATTTTAATCTTTATTTTGAAAGATTATATATATGATATTATTCTGCTAAATATAAATTTTTTATGAAATAAATCGAGTCAATAGATGCCCCCACTTCAAGGCTTGGCGAAAAACGTGTCAAGTATTATAGGAAGAGAAGACTTGAACTACTCAAATTTGTTGGACATAACTTTGTTTTGAAGATATGACTAAGCTTGAAGTTTAATTCAAGTTACCTACATAACCCATCAAAAGGATCAAATCATGACGTAATTTACTGTTTTTTTTCATACTTGTAAACATTTTATACTCGTGTCAGATGGTACACTTTACTTTGATTTGAAACAGTTTATACTCATATTAAGGAGTACTTAACTTGATTTTGGCTTGAACAGTTCATACTCATGTCAAGGAGTATTGCACTTGATTTTGACTTAAACACTTTATACTCATCTCAATGAGTAAACACTTGTATTTGATTTTAAAGTGTTTATACTAATGTTAAGGAGTAAACACTTGAATTTGATTTTGAACAGTTTATCCTCATGTAAAGGAGTATTGATTTGGATTTGTATAGTTTACACTCGTACCAAGGAGATTTGATTTGAATTTGTAGACAATTTATGCTTGTATCAAGGAGCCTTGAATTTGAATTTATAAACAGTTTATCTCGTTTTAAGGAGAATTTCAACTTTCACTTTGAATTTTAGTTCCCCCCAGTATTGTCTCAACAGTTTGTATGCACTTGTTGAATTTGACTGATGACATAAAGAAACCATCCTCTTGAATTTGACTGACAACATAAAGAAACCATCTTTTTGCCCGCAAGATGTTCAGGTTGCATCGTGTAACTCTTTTTTTTTCATAACTTGACATTTAGAGAGTTGAAGTGATGTCTTTTGATCTCCATTAGAACTCCGAGCTTGATTTGTAAAGGTAAGAGATGAGAGGTAAGATTTGTCCCATTGGGCGTGTCAATCAGTTTGCACTTAAAATTCGTGTTTATAGAATTTTGGTAAACACAATATACAAATAATATTTGGTAACTTGAAACAAAGTGGTCTTCGATCTTCAACTTAATCCTTTGATTCTTCCTTTGAGTTTCAATTTGTAAAAATCTTCAAACACTTCTTGGTAGACTTGATGGTTTGATCTTGTTCAACTTCAAATTTAGCCTCAATAACGTTAATTCGTAGGTCTTTAGACTTGTTTACGAATCAAACGCCAGATTTTGGTGAAATTCGCCAAGAACGCCTTTGAACTCGTCGATAACACCGTGGATCTAACTTGGATAAAATATTGATTCGTCGGTAATTGTGGATCTAAATTGAATAACCTCGATTCGCCGGTATAACACTTTAATAACATATCAAATGCCATGATTTAATAACTTCGGGGAAGAATGCCTTTAAATGCCTTATAACTCCTTCTTGAATTTGTAGAGAGAACTTTGTCCTTCTTCTTCTCCTTAGCCTTCTTAAATGAGTAGTGTAAATCGAACACCGCAATGCAAGGAACATGATGACATGGAAGGAATCAAAGTCCAACCGACGGTTTAAGAGATATGGCTATAGTTAAACATGGTTGATCACAACTCAAACCAGCTGAAACTTTGAACGAGTCATGCGGCCAGCTTCGGTGGCGAAATCCGATGAATTAAGTATTGAAATTCACTACTCAATGTGAGCTACAACTTGAGAGTGGTTTCATGGATTATAACAACCAGACAATGGAGATAATGGCCAGTGAAGTGGCGATCGACGACACGCGTAACGGGTGTAACTTTCAATCTTCATTTCCAGCGATTTTTGGAGCCTAATTGGAGCACCGACGGCATGGGCATTGTAATACATTTCAGGAGAAATTTATTAGAAGTGGTCTTGAGGATTGACGTGTTGTTTTAGTGGAGATATCGCCGTTCGAAGACAGCGCCGACGAGCGCACGTTGGCAGACTTTTAGGCCATTGAACGAGAATTTCCAACGATGAAATATGGTCCAATTGGTAGGAGTTTCGAACGTCTCGATAAGAAGAGCTGAACCTTGGGGGTCCCATCATCCAATCATCTGGTCTATGAAAAACGGCGGCGCAAAGGTGGCACTAGTGGTAAAATTAAAAAAGTTTGATTTTTTTATTTTAATAGGGGAAGGAGATGAAGTTGGCCTAAAATTAGAAAAAAATATAATAGATGGGTATTTTGTCAAATCCACATCATAAGTCAACTCAAATTTTGGAGGAAAAATTAAGAAAAATCCCCAAATTTTTGCTACGTAGGAAGCATAGGACTAAATTAATTGAGAAAAATGGAATAAAAAAAATGCAATGTGAAAAAAGGTAAAAGTTAGGGACCAAAAAAAAAAAAACGGCATCTTTAGAGGACAAAAAATAATATTTTCCCTAAAAAAGAAACTAAACAAATTGTCACTCATATAATCTTCTACGTCAACTCATTTAAATTGTGTGTCCCAAATTATTCTCTCATTAGTCATTTATTACCTGAGTTTAGTTAGCCTATCCGCAAGATAATTACTGATATGTTGTAATATCACCAGGAGACGTTAGAGTTGTCTCGAGCTCACAGTAATGATCAAGATGCAAGTAATTCGGTAAAGGCCGAGTGGCCGGAGAATATTAAGATGAGAAGAGATGATGAGAGATAGATTAGGAATTCAAAATATTGTTATTACTTAACCTCCAAACAAAGCAGTTCAAGAAATATAAAGCAAGACACCTACTAATCTAAGGACTCTCAAGGAAAAAAAATTAGTATAATCTAAAGTTACCAAATACGAACAAGGAAATAAAATCATAATTCTAATGCTTGGTATAATCCTTCTGCCAACGTGGAGCTTTTGGCACCCTTTTACTTCTTCTAATTTGAGAAGCACTTCCCTCATCTTCATTCCTCATATCAGCAACTTCACCCCCCGGGCAACAACCATTTCACTTCATCTCCATGAGCAACAACCTCAACTTCTTCATCTCCACTTCTAGGAACCTTATTCTCATTCATGTAATTCCTCCTCCCATTAGAATCCACCTTGTCCTGAAGGTGGAACTGAGGAAATAACTTCCACATCATAGACACGGGCTCCCACGTCGCATCATCCGATTGTTCCTCGCCTACCCCATTTCTCAACACAAACCGATGCTCATAGGGGTGCAAACAAGCCTAGCCCGCTCGCGAGTTTTGCGAGTCGATCTTGAGTTGGCTCGGCTTGAGATTTAATTATAACGATTTCGAGTCGAGCTCCAACGAGCCCGAGTCATGCATCGAGTCGATCTCGAGCTCCATGTGTCTAGGATCGTGGCTCACGAGCCTATACATATATTTATTTTTTTATAAATTATATATATGTATATTATGTTTCATATCCTATATATATTCTATATTATATATACATATAGAATATATCTAATATATATTTAATTTATGATATATGTATTAAAAATTTATATAATCACATATCTTATTATATTTATATGACTTCAAACTTAAATAATATACTAAAAAACATACCACATATATATAATTTAATAATTTATATATGGTTTAATATTATATTATATAAAAATACATTCATATACGACATATTATATTAAATATATCATAAAATATTAATAATATATGGGTCGAGCTCGATCTCGATCTCAAGCCCGATCTAGAGTTGGATCTGGCGAGCTTAAGCTTGCTCATGCACTTTTACTGGTTGGGCAGGCACCCTTTCATCGAGTAGATCCGTTGGCAGTGCCACCGGCGACACCCCCACCTTTGGTTTGCGAAATATAGAATACCGGATGAACCCGAGAAGACTCCCGCAGCTGTAGCTTATAAGCAACTCTACCAACTTTCTCTAGCACTTCATAAAGCCCATAAAAATGTTTTTCCAACTTCTGACTCCCACGGCGCGCCACTGAATGCTGCCTATACGGCTGCAGCTTCAGTAAGACCAAATCACCCGACCTCAAAACTGATATCACGGCGTTTAGCGTCTGTAATCATCTTCATCCAGGCCTGAGCCGCGGCCAAATTAAGCTTAAGCTGTTGAAACGGTGACCTTTCATACACTACTTGAAACTGTGTCATGCCAATACTCGCCTGATAGCTGGTGTTCAGAGAATACTCCGCGCACGATAATAAAATGTCTGTTTGGGGATGAAATGCTGAACTATGACTCAGAGTTGTACCACTAAGAGCATGAATTTCTCATGAAAAATGACTAGTGAAAACTGCATCCTGGTCAAGAATAATGGAGGCCAGAATCCCATGCAATTTGATGATCATGTAGGTAAATAAGTGTGCAGTCTGGTGAGCATCAAAATTAGCCGGTAAAGCCCCAAAGTGAGCACACTTAGTCAATCTATCTACCACCACCAAGATCACAGAACAACCTCTCGACGGGGTTAGACACGTAATGAAATCTATACTAACATCCTACCACTCACGACTCGGAATAGGTAAAGGCTGTAACAAACCCGATGGTGGAGTGGTTGAGAATTTCATAGTCTAACAAGCCAGACACGAAGCATTATATTTCTAAACGTCAGGCCGCATATCCGGCCAATAAAAATTTCCCGAGAGTCGACGAAAGGTTCGATGCACACCGGTATGGCCTCCAGATAGGGTATCATCATACTCTCGCAAAAGTTAAAATCGAAGACCCGAATCCTAACCACACATATTCGGTTATTGTAAAATAGAACTCCCCCTGAACTGAAAATGGTGGCTACAATATACCAGTGCAATAATACGAGTGCTGCTGCAATAAATCGGGTTGAGTGGAATTTTCCCTCTCTAAATTCGTAAGAAGATCAGGCCACAGACTCGACACTAACGCTAAAACTTGGGACAAGAAAGGTTCTGTGTCCCGACCCGAAAGAGCGTCTGCAATAATATTAGTGGCACCAGGCTTGTCCTCAATCCAAAAACGAAAACCCAAGAGCTTCTGAACATAGAACTGCTGATCCGGCGTCTGAATAACCTATTGTAATAACTCCCGTAAACTCCATTGATCTGTCCGAATTACAAACTTGCGCCCAAGAAAATAGAAGCCATTTATGGACCGCCTCCACAATAGCGTATAACTTTTTATAATACGTAGAAGCCGACAAACGCTGCAATCAGATGATCAGCCTGTAAAAGGACCGCCCCTATGCCCGTGGCAGACACATCTGTATCGACCACAAAGGTTTCCTAAAAATTCTGCAATCGGAGGACTAGAATAGAACTTATGGCCTCATTTAACTCTCTAAATGCCTCATCAGCAACCTCTCACCATGTAAAATTATCACACTTCAACAAATCTTTCAACGACAAGAATACTCCCGGATAAAGCGCCATAATAATTGGTCAACCCGAGAAAACTACACAACTGTTTTACTATATTCGAAATAGGCCAAATAATCATAGAGGAAGTTTTGGTGGATTCAACCTGTGATTTCCCCGCATAAATGATATGCCCCAAGTAGTCGATAGAATTTGTCGCAAAATAACATTTCAACCGCTTGATAAAGAAATCATTAGAACAAAGCAACGAAAGTATCAACTCCAAATGAGATACATGCTCGGCCAAAGATGGAATATAAATTAATATATCATCAAAGAATACAATTACGAATTTTCAAAGATGTGAATAACCTGTTCATACAAGCCTGAAATGTCGAAGGTGCATTAGTCAATCTAAACGGCATGACCCGGAACTCATAATGGTCTTCATGTGTACAAAAGGCAGTCTTATAGATATCATGACCATTCAGCCAAATCTGATGGTACCCGGAATATAAATCCAGCTTTGTAAAGAAACGGGCAACCCCCAACTCATCAAATAGTTCATCGGTGGTCGGAATGGAAAAATTGTTCGGCACCGTGACCTCATTTAAGGTGCGATAATCTATAGCACCCACATCGATAGGCACCATATCCCCGTACTACTAGCTCGATTTACACGTGAAATTAATTTTCACATATAAACCAAACTAATAGCAAACGGATGACAAAAGAAAATCTCGACTAGCTAAGCGGGGCTAACCCTTAAACCAATCATAACGATGTAACATGCGATTGCGGAAGTGATTTAAACACATAATTAATTAAGTGGAGAACATCTCCAATTTAAAGGCGCAAGTAAAAGGGAGGACGCCTCCCAATTTAAACATTCATAATAAGGCCGGCAAGGCCATAATATCAAAAGGCTACAAGCCAATGTAAAGTGCGTGGGTTACAAACCCAAAGTAAATGCATTACATAACTAAAAAGAGTATTCAAGGGAAATATGAGATGCTAGAGTCAAAATAAAGACGACTACTCGACCTTATTCCTCGCCTAGCAAAACATTCAAAAGTACCTAAAAACAATCAATGTGGGGTGTTAGTCGAAGGACTAAGTGAGGGGCATAAAGATATATCAAATGCACATGCAATTCATAACTCCGAGTAATGTTTTAGAAATAACCAAGTGGTTAAGTTTTAGATGAAAGGCATCGCTAGGAATTGCGAATAATTTATTTAAATCATTAACGTTCATAATCGTTACGTGACCCGACGAGGGGGTAATTCTCAAACCTTACACCGATAGTGTGTGCATAAAACATTTAAGTGATCAAACATTCGTAATCGTAAACGTGACATTTCGTAAAACATTTTCCATCCTTCTCCCCCCGTTTTTTGGAAAACAAGCTAGCTAGGCTCGTAGTCCACGTTGGTCCATATTTCCACACATTTTCCCGGCGCCCAATAATACGTGAATAATCTCGCCAAAACATTTTCATGAAAATATTGGAAAACATTTACGTTCTGGAAATCGTTTCGAATTAATACGTATAAATATTCATTTTGGCTAAATTCATTCGCACATGATATTACGGGTCAATAATATAAATAAAACCTCACCTTTACAAAAAAGAAGTGAGAAAGGAAGCTAAGGATCCGGTTCCACTTGCTCGGGCTCGACCTCTATGAAAAAACACATGTGCTTACAAGACTTAGACCCAAATGAACCAAATATGACGCTCGGTAAATGTTACGTATGCATGAGATGTAATATATGCTCAATATGAATCAATTAATCACATAAATGCACCAAAAGTCAAACTCATGCATACGATTATCATACCACAATAATAAAGCTGAAAAATATCAATTTAATATGCCTTATAGCCATATAAAAGCATTTGGGAAGCAAAGGAATCAAACCGGAAAAGTCGAAAAATGACATTTTCTACAACAGCCTCCGAAACGGCCGGTTCATTTTCCAAGGCAAATCCCAAACGGTCGTTTCGGGTGTTAAAATTTCAACCCGAGAGCTCCCAAATGACCGTTTCAATTATCAACTGAAAATCCAAACGATCGTTCAAAAATCTTCTGTAACAAAATTTGGCATCCCAAACGGCCGTTTTTGGATTCAGTACAAAATCCAAACAGCCGTTCAATCTACTACTGCCTCAAAATTTTAATTCGAAATGGCCGTTCACAAATTTAGTTCAAAAATCAAACAACCGTTTCCAAGAGAGAATTTTGAAAGTCCGCGCAGTCCAAACGGCCTTTTCCAAAATATACTTAGAGTCGAAACGGCCTTTTCGACTACGAATTCTGGGCAGATTCGGGCATAAAACAGGGCAGTCCGTTTCTTCCTCCCAAAATACCAAAATATGCTCATTACACTTCACAAAACATATAAGGAACAATATATACGCTTCATACATGCATTAAAGCAACTCAACAAGCTCCAAAACTAAACACCCAATTCATATTTCACCCACAATCAACCAAATATGCATATATACATAAATGCTCCAACAACCAACCCTATTATGCATTAATATCACCATAGCAACATATATAAGCATTAAATCTAACATCAATTCATGGATTACTCAACACATTCATCAAACCCTACTATTCATTTTGCAAGAAATTTGAATGTACATTGGAAATGGATGGAAATGATGGAATGAGGAGATGAGGTGATGAAGATGGATGCCTTGATGCTTGCTAATGAATTTTCCAACCTTTCCTTGCTTGATGAATGCTTGGATGATGAATGTAGCAATGGAGAATGAGGGTTTGTGCTCTCTTGTTCTTGAATGTGAGAATGAGAATGAGAATGGTGAAGTGATAGGAGGTATGGGTGTAAGAGTGTAGTTGTTGAGGAAGTATGGTATAGTGTATGTATATATGATATAATATGATATATTGTGTGTATATGTATAGGTTATATATTGTATAATAATTTGAATTCTCAATGTGTATAAGTATACATGTGTGTATATATGTGTGTATGCGTGTATATGTATATATATATATACGTGTATGTGTATGTATAGGTATATGTAGATATAATTATGAATTATGGAATTATGAAATGTTTATGAAATGAAACTATGATCTAAGGGTTATGAAATAAATTTAAATGATATGAATGAAGAATTAAGGTAATTAAATGAAATTGCATATAAACACTTAGCCACATAATTCACATAAATCACATAAGCATGCTTTTCGGCCCTAACTCTAAAGAACTCACACGTTTGGCACGCGTACCTTGGACGACTAAAACACGGGGCGTCACAATTTGTAATTGTTTTAGAAAGCCCGAATTATGAAACTGTATTTTTCTGAAAGTTTCTGAAAACTGTTTTTGATAAAATTTGTTTTTAAAACAATGTTCTGGATTGAAACTATATAAACTGTATTTGGATTTCTTGGATTGGTTTTGCTATTGAACGAAAACACGACACAAAAAACCTAGATTACGAACACGTGAAACCCTGCGCGCGAAGGCGTCACACGTGGGCTTCGTGCGCCACCGCCCGCCACCAGGCGCGACCCGACTCCTCGCCCAGCAACTCCCGCACACGCGTGCGGGAGCCTTCCGACGCGCCCACCCAGTCTCGGCGCTTCATGTCGAGATTCGC
>JBBMKE010431799.1:0-10325 GCA_037834125.1 Lippia alba
ATTGTCTGTGATTACAATAAGGAAAAGTCCAAAGCGGATATTACAATCGGCTTTCTAGGGCACTATTCCTAACACTTCCAACGACCGTTGGAATTTTCTTCAGAAAATTCCACGGCCATTGATATGATACAGTAGCTACTGTATCATATCAATGGTCGTTGGAAAACCAAGAAGGAAAATCCACAGCCGTTAATCCCTGTCAGTGGTCATAAACAAGGCTCGTGCTGTGTTTTCTCATTTCTCTTCGCTTGTTTTCAGTTTCTCCTACCCCTAGCATGCCCCCTATGTGTTCTAAGCTTATGAATTGATGTTGTGTGATTAATATGTTGGATTTATGGTGTATTTTGGTATGATATGTGAAGATACGTACTTCTTTGGTCATGGACGCTTCATTCGTCAAGTGGATTGCTTGAGTATGGATTCTTAAGTGTTTGTTGTGTACTTGAACATCTTCGTGACATGGTGTTACATCATAAGCATATCATATCATATGCATGTCGAGTGTCGGTTATTTAGTTCAAAAGTCTAAGTTTGTTGTACACTCGTTTGCACAGAGGTTGATCCCGAGGGAGCCGAGGCGGATCCTTAGCTTCTTTTACTACAGTCTTTTGTCAAGGTGAGGTTTTATTTCTATTATCCAACTCGTATTACCTTGTGTGAATCTTTTCTAGCCAAAATTTCATGTTATAAGTACTAGTATCAAAATGGTTTCAAGAAATGATTTCAAGTCAAGTTTCAAGCAATGCTTTCAAGCAAATGTTTTCAAGAAGGATTTTGGCGAGATATTGCACATGATATTGGGGCCTGAGGAAAGGTGTGAATGGAGACCGGTTGGGCAAGGGCCGACGTATAACTAAGCTATTGCACCTAGTACCCTTTGTGAGTATCCTCATACGGCCGAGGAGCTCGGGAGGCGGGATGCTCATGAGCCGGTGGTACAACCCATCGAAGGAGCAGGTAGGGGTCCTGACCCTCCGTCTCGATAATGAGTATATGAAGGGGGTGTGGGTCTTGCAAACTCTTCCACCAAACCGGGGGAAGAAGGTTGGAAAATGTGATTTAAGTAACGTGATCAAGTCAAGTCAAGTCAAACCATGTAATAATTCAAGATTATGATTGCGTGATCACTAATAACGTTTTATGCTCACACTTGGAGTTGGTTGGAGAATTGCCCTCTCGTCGGTCCACGTCAAACTATGATTGATTAAGAAATGAAATTGGATATTCGTAATTCCGAGCGAGAACTCTTTTATAACTATCCACTTGGATTCTTTCTCAAAACTTACTCTGTGTTATGAATTGCATGTGCATGTGGTATTATATTTATGCCTCTCATTTAGTCCTTGGACTAACACCCATAATTGTTTGTTTTTAGGTATTTTACAGGTTTTGCTAGGTGGGGACAAGTCGAATCGGTCGTCTTTTATTTCGTTCTTGCATATCATTCACCTTGAGATACTTATGATGTTATTTTCTTTATCATGACTTGTATCACTTATGGATTCGTTACACTTTTGGGCTTGTAGCCCTTGTTGGATATATTGTGGCCTTGCCGGCCTTGTTCATATTTTACCTTTGGGATATGTTCTCACTTGCTTGTGTTGGTTGTTGAATTTAAATTGGAGACATTCTCTACCGTGCATGAATTATGTTTAAATGCTTCCACTTAACTCTTGATTGCATCATATGTTTGGTTTAAGTGTTAGCCCTGCTTAGCTAGATGAGATTTTATATCGTCACCCGTTCGCTACGAACTTGGTTCATGCACGGAAACCAATTTCCTGCATGGATCGACTAAGTAGTGTGGGGGTTGTAGTGCCTATCGATGCAGATGCTACAATTTTGATATTAGTCCCTATTCTTTTTTTAATGCTTGCACTCTTCTGGGAACATATGTCGCCGATTGATCAGATTATTATAAGAAATCATATGCTTGCACTTCAGTACGAAATCCGAGCTATAGAAAACCAAAAGAGGGCCCTCCTCAACGAACAACAAGAATTGATTGTTTGGGCCGCCACCCTCGGGCCGGGGGAGACTAGAATAGAAGAGTCCGTCGACTTTTGAGTGCCAACTTTAATACAATCACAGTGTTTTCAGTGATAATTTATATAATCACAGAGTTTTTTTTGAAAATTTTCAAATCACAGGTTCTAGAGTGTTAATTACACAGGGGGTATCCGTGTAAAAAAACTCATTTCATTTGTTAATGTACGGGTGGGGCCAATAATGGTGGAAGATGAAAGGCATAAAGATTTTTTGTGATTGTACAAATATAAACCGATACACAAAACAAAAGCGGCGGCCACTAATGGTGGAAGATGAAGAAAGATTTTTGGCCATTGTACGAATATAAACTTAAACTGATATAGAATTTGAATTGTAATAAATTGATAACCGCCTAATAGAATTCATCCATGGCCTAAGAGAAAAAGGGTTTGGTTGATCAATTTTGAAAATAAGTTACAAATTTGGCACATAATTGATTGAGTCAAAAATTATAGACTAAAATAAAAAATGAACCTACACCATAGAAGAAAAAAAAGATATTTATTCATAATCCTAGTAAGGCTTAATTTGTAAGTATATATAAATATGCACATTGATGGATACTCCATTAAAACAAAGATTTAGCCGGATACATGGATAGGTATATATAAATATGCACATTGATGGATTCTCCATTAAAACCAAGATTTAGCCGGATACATGGATAGGATCTCTAATGCACCTACACGTTGTAGCCTATAGGCCGGACACTGTGTGTCGGACACTCCTGACGTGGAAAATTAAAAAATGTGGCAAATTAAAAAAAATAGAAAATTAAAAAACGTGGGAAATGGAAAATTAAAAAAAATAAAAAATGGCAAATTCAAAACATGGGAAATGGGAGTCGGACATGCCAAAAAATTCAAAAATATGGGAAATTCAAAATAAATGGAAAATTCGGCGTGTCCGACACTCCTCACGTGAAAAATTAAAAAATGTGAGAAATTCAAAAGAAATGGAAAATTCAAAAATGTGGAAAATGGGAAATTTAAAAAAAAAATCGTATTGCCATATCTGTGTCATGTTGCCACGTTCGTAACCATACATCATAGGATAGAACAAAGTCAACTTATAATGAACAAGTGAGTTCTAAGAATAAGCTCAGAAAAGGAATATTGAGTCCACTTTTAAAGCTTGTGGTAAACCTCTCTCACTGCGATTTTCATGTCCTGATACACGGACTCCCTCTGGCAAAACAAAATCCAGCAATGGGGAAGTATATTGGCAACAAACGTGGCATATTCAGGGAGATGGACAACAATACCAAGAATGGATACTCCTTTTCATCGGTCCTCCGAATCCGAGTGAGCTTAGATGTCACAAAACCCTTGTGCAAAGCAATGAAGATCAGAAACCAGGCTGGAAATGAGGAAATTTTGGTCACCTTCACCATCAAAAAGCTCCCAAATTTCTGCTATATTTGTGGTATGTTGGATCACTTAGCAAAAATGTGCCCCAAACAAT
Organism: Lippia alba; assembly: GCA_037834125.1. NCBI lineage: Eukaryota > Viridiplantae > Streptophyta > Magnoliopsida > Lamiales > Verbenaceae > Lippia > Lippia alba. Next base: position 3,514 of record JBBMKE010431799.1, read on the forward strand.
GCGACAAGGATTTCGTTGATCTAAGCCCGAATTACCCTTTTGGACCTTGGCTAAGAGCCTCGTCATCACCAGCTTGTTCCGGGTAGAAGGATGGTTCCGTCGGCTGGGGGTGGGGTCATCTCAGGCCAACTTTCACCAACCTCAAGAAACCTACGACATATTCCTCGAACAACGAAAACTATAATTTTCAACCCACATCTGTATAATTCTCTGTTTCCCAATCACCTACTATACCCTTGCAAATGTCAGATGACCCTCACCAAACTCTTTCCCCTACTCTTCGCTGCAATTATCCCCAAACAAATTACTCCAACTTACCCCATTCTGATGATATCAACTCTGATACCTTTCCCCACCAAAATCTAAACTCTCCCAAAATTAATTGCTCATCTCTGATAGAAACTGTCTCCAACTCTGGATGTAATCTGACCCAAATCTCTGCTAAAAATCCCCAAGTTAAAGAGATACTAGATCTGCATAACCCTACTCACCTTGATTTAGAAATGGGCCTAGAATGTGATAGGTGGGCCTTAAATCCCCCTCTGACCCACCTCCAAAACCTCTCAACCTAGAATCACCAAATGAATTTTTTGCCCAAAATGAGGTTAACATCACTAAATGTTGTAGCCCACAGCCCACTGCAATCTCTCCCATGATATTAGACAACAAAACTCAGAAATCAACCCAATCCCCCAAAAGAAATCTGCTCATACATCATCAACTGATCCAATCCAAGCAAAAACCATTCCCATGGAATTCGATTCTGGCTCTTGTAGTAAAAAGTTCCCCACTTCTAGAATCCCTCTCAAACTCACCTCTCCACATCACATTGTCATCTCTACAGTTACAGAATTCCCCTCTAACCTTGCGCCAACATCACTTCCCTACCCGCTTGCCAGGCAATATTAATCCGAATTTAATACGCGATCTTCACCATCAATTCCAGAACACTGCATCCTCATCCACCATTACTACTCAAACTATATCCCTCCTTCATCTAACCTCGTCTAATGAACTTCTCCCCTTTGACAATGAGGGCTTGATCAATATCCCTCTCACATTTGAGCTCCAAACTCCCACCTCTCCACCCCCTATCAGACACATCTTCAGAGGAAATCTACTCGTGTCGCCACTAGAAAGCACCCCTCATTCAGTTCTGAATCCCCTCCGCATGCCATTGTAACAAAATCCCAAAGAAAAAGAAAATGCAGGAAGTACCGAGTGACCCTCTTTGCATGCCAATTCAGAAGAAACATTTACCTGGACCATCAACTTCATCTACTCAACTCACTTATGTTCCGGAGGAGGCTGCAAAGCAGCCCCGCCAATCCCAATGAGTCTTCTATTTTGGAACTGTCGAGGTTTGGGAGGACCTCGTACAGTTCAAGAGCTTGGGGTGCTTCTAGAGGTCCATTCTCCCATCATCGTCTTCTTATCAGAGACAAAATGTAGAAATCGCAGAATTGAGTATCTCAAGTCTAGGTTCAACCTTTTCAGTATTGGTGTGGACGCAGTGGGCTGTAGCGGTGGCCTGGCTTTAATATGGCAGAAGGATATTGATGTTACACTCCTGAGTTTTAGTCATAATCACATCGATGTAGCAGTCTCTCTGGACTCTGATAGACCATGTTGGCACCTCACTGGCTTCTACGATAACCCAGATCACTCTCACAGGCACGAATCTTGGAAAGTTCTTTCTCACTTAAGCAAGTTGTACAACATGCCCTGGATTTGTGGAGGAGATTTCAATGAGATCCTTGCTAGCAATGAGAAATGTGGAGGGGAATTTCATCAGCCGGTTCTCATTAATGCCTTCCGCCAATGTATCTCTTATTGTTGTCTTGCCGTGGTCTAATAACAACAAATTTCCAGACACTATCGACGCCCGCTTAGATTGATGTTTGGCCAACCAAACCTGGATTGTCTCTTTTCCAAATTATCATGTTTCTCACCTCTCTTCTGTTAATTCGGATCGTCGGCCTGTGCTTGTGTCCTTAACAATCCCACAGACTAGTAGCAGAACTTTTGGAATACGCAATTTCAAATTCGAAGAAATGTGGCTCCGGCATAATGACTGTGATAATGTGGCCAGTAGGAGTTGGGTTTCTCCTCCTGCCTCGCAGGGTGCTGGATCCATTTGGAATAAAATTGCAAAATGCCCTATAGATCTTGCCCGTTGGAAAAAAGCCACTTTCATTGACCCCAAGGAACATATCCAGAAGCTGGAGACTAGATTGATTAAATTCCAGGACGGTGTGATTACTGAATTCACTAAACTTGAAGAAAAGAAAATTAAGGCTGAGATTGAGGAATGTTATGCTCGAGAGGAAATCAAATGGAAACAAAGAGCTAAATCACATTGGCTTCAAGAAAGGGACCGAAACACATCATATTTCCACTCGAGGCTTTCCAATAGAAGACGAAAGAATACGATCATGAGACTCAAAGATGAGTTTGACTCTTGGTGAGAATCTGAACTAGAGATCAAAGGAGTGGTAGAACGGTACTTTGTTAAAATCTTTACCTCCAGTCGACCCTCTCTGGATGAGATTGATCGCACTATCGAATGCTTGGAATGACGATTCACACTTGATATGAATACAATTTTGAGTGCTCCATTCACTGCCATCAAAATAGATAAAGCTCTCTCCCAAATGGCTCCCCTCAAATCCCCAGGCCCCGATGGTATGCCACCTATCTTCTTCCAGCACTTTTGGCCTGTCGTTCGTTCCGATGTTATTGCTTGCACTTTAGACTTTCTGAATCATGATCGGTCTTCTAACCACATGCAACATACACATATAGTTCTCGTACCTAAATGTAAATCACCTGAGTCTATGTTGCAACTTCGTCCTATTAGCTTGTGCACGGTTATTTACAAAGTTGCTTCTAAAGCCATCGCTAATAAGCTTAAACCTTTCATGCATCATATCATTTCCAATACTCAAAGTGATTTTATTCTCAGTCGTCTTATTACTAACAATGTGCTAATTATTTTTTAGTTAAATCATTACATTAAGCGCAGGACGATTGGAAAAGAGGGACTCTTTGCCTTAAAACTCGATAAGAGTAAGGCGTATGATCGTGTGGAATGGACCTTCTTGGAACGAGTTCTTTAAGGTTAGGGTTTGATGTCTCTTTTGTAGCTATTATTATGCGTGTGTCACCTCTGTTACTTACTCTATCATCCTTAACGGTTTCCACTTTGGCCATATTTCTCCCCAACGAGGTCTCCGATAAGGGGACCCCCTCTCTCCTTATTTGTTTCTCTTTTGTGCAGAGGTCTTTAGTCATCTCATCGCGGTTGAGATTCATATTCAGGGTGTGGCAATCTCCTATCGGGCCCCACGGATCTCCCATCTTCTCTTTGCTAATGATATTATGATCTTTAGCAAAGCTAATTCTAAATCAGTTGAGAGGACACGTGACATTCTTCTTTCATATGAATAAGTCTCTGGCCAAACTGTTAACTTTCAGAAATCCTCCATTATGTTCAATCTAAATGTTACCAATGAAATTCGTGGTAGACTCGTCCATTGCCTAGGGGTCCACGAAGTACAAAGGCATGAAAAATATTTTGGTTTACCTTCTGTTGTGGGTACTAAGAAAAAAGAAGTTTTCAATCATATCCGCAACAGGTCTGGGCTAAGATACAAGTTTGGTCCAAAAAACTACTTCCCCGAGCTGGTAAAGAAATCCTTATCAAGTCGGTCCTTCAGGCTATTCCGGCTTACTCTATGATTTGCTTTAGGTTGCCGGACTCTCTTTTGGTAGATATTGAAAGAATGATCCGTGATTTCTGGTGGAATAATGGGAACAAAGATAGGATTCATTGGGTTGATTGGCAACATTTGTGCTGAGAAAGAAATTTGGTGGGATCGGATTTCGTGATCTTAAAGCTTTCAACCTTGCTCTTCTAGAAAAATAGTGTTGGAGAATTTTTGAGAATCCTGATTGCCTCCTTGCTCGGCTACTTAAGGCGCGTTGCTTGGAGAAGTCTCTTGGCAGGGCATCCGGTTTTTTAGCAGGTTCTCTTGGAGAGTTGGTAATGGTAATTCTATTCAGATTTGGCATGATAGATGGATCCCACGCCCTAACAGTTTCAAAGCAATTTCCCCGTGGCCTGCCGACTCTTGTGTAACTTTGGTTAAAGATCTTATCGATCCTGTTACGGGCAATTGGAACGTTGATCTCATCCGTGATACTTTCCTTCCCGCTGACTGTGAATGCATTCTTTCCATCCCTCCTGGTAGTCATTCACATCGCGACAGGCTGATTTGGTACTTCTCTAAGTCGGTGCGCTTTATAGTTAAGAGTGCATACTACGTCGCGCTCTCCTCTCTCTCAAAATGGTGCCACTCTTCTAGTCCTTCTCAGAATTTTGATTGGTTTTTTATCTGGAAAGCCAAGGTTGCTCCTAAAATCAAAGTCTTTATCTGGCGTCTTTATTCCAATGCCCTCGCAACCTCCTCGAACCTGTTTCGTCGGCGATGCTCTCCTTCTCCGTTTTGTCCTCTCTTTGTGATTTGCAAGTGTAGGCTTTGTCAAATGTGCAGTTGGATTGCACCTCTTTTAGAGGTGGTGATATTCTGAATTAGATCCTTTATGCTTCTCAGGCTCTAGATCGGGTAGAAGTCTCACTTTTCTTCACTATCCTTTGGTCCATCTGGCGGTTTCGCAAATCAAAGTCTTTGAATGTAAGCATATCCTCCCCGGCGATATGATTCTCTTCGCTCGTAATTTTAAATCGTCCTTCCTTGCCAGTGTTTGTGCCCCCCCATGACGTACCTTCATTCTCTCCCATCTGCCTGGACCCTGTAACGCCCCGATTTTTCAAGGTACAAGCATGACGTATATGTTTACCTTTGTGTGCAAATTAATTGATCATAAATGCTTTACATAATTATTTTCAATTATTAATTGTCATTTTGTGAATATTTGAAATTATAGGAATAAGTGTTAATGAATTTGAATGGCTATTTGAACTATATGCTCATGAATGATATGATCACATGCCGATTTTATGTGCATTGGATTTGGAATTTCACGGAATTTGAATATGTGATAGTTATGCGTGTTATGAACGTGCGCATGCGTTCATATTTCATTTCTGGATTTATTTGGCATGCATGCAAATTTTATTTTAATTACATGACGAAAAGGAGGCTAACGAGCACTTAGCGCACCTTTCGTTCCGACTTGCATATCTTGAGCTCGAGAATTCGGATTCGAATTCCATTACCTCCATTGAGCTTGAATTGACGATTCGGACTCGATGGGACTAGCCTCATATTTTCTAAAATCGTTTGGACCCTCAAAATTTTCCCGAAACTCACACGAACCCCTAATCTCTGCCAAAATGACCCTTAAACACTAAAAAGCCCATAACTTAGTCATTTCTCAACCAAATTAAGTGATTCAAGGGCCCACATGCTCCTTAATCATACCCCTATTAGACTTAACCCTTTTAATTTCAATTTTAATCTCCAAACTAAGTCAAAAAAGCAGCAAAATCGAGCCCTCATCGAACCCCAAGAGAAAATACTACTCATCATCTCCCTCAAGAGCTAAAGTCCTCCATCTCTTCCCAAACTTTAAAGGTGAGCTCATATTATTGTTTATAATCTTCTCCTCTTTATTTTTCCTACTTATTTGTTGAATTTCATGGAGGTTTGCTTAGATTTTGAATCATTTGGTGAATAGTAAGGGTGGTTTGATGCACTTTTGTTGATCTAGCATGCTTCCTTGTGGTTTTCTTGAATTTGATTGATGATAATTGATCCTTAAGCATGTATATATGTTTGTATGGAACCACTTAAGTTGGTGTTTGAGGTATTGAAGACTTACCACTAATGAAGTTGAAGGATAATGTTGGAGAAATTATCACATATGCATATCCCTTGCATTAGCTCTTTTTTTGGCTTGACTTAGGGCATGAAATCCTTGCATTCTTGTAGTATTATGTTGCCTCAATGTGTACTGATATACTTCTATGTTTGGGAAGGACTTTAGGGCTGAACAGGGGAGAAATGGCGCAGGAATCAGCCTCGGTAAGGGGTAACGGCCATTACCCCGTTTCTGCACAAAATTGGGTAACGCCTGTTACCTGGTACAGGAGATTTTCCCAAGATAAAAACCTCAAAATGACCTAAAATTTTGACACAAAATACCCTTTTGAGTCTAGAACAACCTCCAATTGGATTCAACTCAAAATTCATTGTGGTTTATGAGATATGATCTTCACAAAATTGTGTCGCTTGTTTGCCTGAATTCTACACTTGTCCAACTTCACACCTACGCCATTTTTAGACCGCTTTGAACCATGATTTGAACCTGTTTGTCTAGTTTCATCTCCATCAAACAAAATCCAATTTGGACTTCTAAATCTTCAGATATCCTCATTTTACGGCGGCTTACGCATTTCGGAAAACTGTCAGATTTTGCAAGATCTTGTTCGGAGTTTCTTTTTGCGCTTCTTTCCCATTGTTTCTTGTAATTTTCCACCCCAATTATGATCCTAACATGTTATATGATGTGTTGTACTCATTTTGTAAAATTTATGGATTCATTTGACGTGTTATGTGCAAGATATGAGGCCGCATGCCTTTATTGTTACTTTATGCGCATGAATGATTCGATCCTTGGATTGTGAACCCTAATCGCTTGTCTTACCTTTCTTAAATGATTCATATGAATTGTATGCATGTTGAAATATGTGTTATGATCATTTTTCAGAATTATGGATTGTTTTAATGTGAGTTATGATAGATATGGACTTGAATGGATATGAATGCTTCAAAGAATGAATGAAA